>PVJI01003392.1:68285-124909 GCA_004026765.1 Micronycteris hirsuta
TTATTTTTATTTATTTTTAGAGAGAGAGGGGAAGGGAGGGAGGAAGAGAGGGAGAGAAACAGCAATGTATGGTTGCCTCTCACATGGCCCTCACGGGGACCTGGCCCGCAACCCAGGCATGTGCCCTGACTGGGAATCGAACCGGGACCGCTTGGTTCCCAGCCCGCGCTCAATCCACTGAGCTACACCAGCCAGGGCAATATAGTCCTCATTTTATAGATGAGGAAAGTGCGATTTAGTTGTTCAAATTCACAAGTGAGTGCCAGAAGCGGCTTCAAACTGACACTCTGGTGTTTAACTGCTAACCTATCAACTTGAATGATATTTATACATACCAGATTTTAGTAAGATTTAAAAATAGCTTTTATCCATTCAATAAAAATTTTATCATCTAAAGACCTGCACATGCAAGGTCATGTTAATATGGTTGGTGAATTCGTATGTGACAAAATGAATAAAGGTTTTTCATAGCTCTGTTTACATTTACAAATTAAAAATCAATTTAAATTTTCATTAATTCCGCCCCACCCCCAAGTCTTACCTTTCTGTTTTCTTAAACAGAATTGGCTTGATTTAATTTTTCATTTCTGGTTATTCAGAATCATCATTTTATGCTTCAGTGATCATCATGTGCTAGAATAAATCTATGTCATCAAAGAAATGGGAGATATAAAGCTGCCTTCTTTCTCTTGTACCAGAAGTCCACCAGCCTTTCTGTATTAGTTCCTATTTCTGTTGTTACAGGGTTTTCAGTCTCCTTCACTGTAATTACTATGGTTTCTTCTCCCTGTCCAGACTCTGCTCTATAATCAACTGTGAACCGAAAAGTTTTATAACCAATTTTTTTTAGAATTATGTGTCCAAGGAAAATCACCCAGGGGCTGCAGAGCCTCTTGTAGGTATAATATTGGTGCATAATCTTTGTGGCAACTGTTTTCCTAATTTGGGGGCTGTATTCACCCTTTTTGGTATAGTTTGTTGAATTTTGACAAGTGCGTACAGTCATATGACCACCAACAAAATCAAGATTTAGAACATTTTCATCACCCCAGAAAGTTCCTTTGTGCCTCTTCATGGGCATCTCCTTCCATCACCTCTGGCCCCTGACAGCCATTAATCTGTTCTTACATTTCTGGAATGTCATAAATGTACTCGGATGGTTTGTGGTCTTTTGAGTCTGGCCTCTTTTCACTAGGTGTGATTGATGCATGTGAGATTGATTCACATTGCTGCTTGTATCAGCAGTTCATCTCTTTTTATTCCTCGGTAATATTCTACCTCACACATGTACAGCAGTTTGTTTATTCATTCATGAGTTAGAGAATTGCCAGGGTTTTGAGTAAAATTATTGTCTGAATAAAAATTATTCTTCCCCCTTGTGATCCCCTCCTTAATTAATTACCAATCACAACAGACAGCAGAGCCTAAGGTAGGGAGGCTTGCAGGCAGGTGGTTTATTTTGGAAAGTGATCCTAGGGAACAGGAGTGGGTGACAAGGAGCAGTGAAACTGGAGGTCAGAGCCTTGAATTGCTTCACTTTTATTGGTCCTGGTTGCCACCGTTGCCCACTTGCGGTTATCACCAGGCACAGCAGCGCTAAGAAATGCTCCATTAAGTCCTGGTTTATAGACAAAGTTCTTTCAACCCAGAGGCATGTTGGAAACGCTAGGTGTACAATTAACTCCATCAATAGAGCAATTGCTCTCTTTCTACGCTGGTTCTTTGGCAGGGGGGCTGCAAAATGACCCTGTGGAAACTTTATCTCAATCCCTTGTGGAAATATAGCTGCCTACGTGAGAGTCGGTCTTCTAATACAGGTGCATTTAGGTTTGAGGGGATGGAAAGCACAAATACCATAACTGGGTCTCTGGAAGAAGGGCCAGTCTGCACCTGCACCTATGTGTTCTAGCGACTGGGACTCAGCTGGGTTACATGGTTCAAGTGGCAGAGCGGCTGATACCTCATGCAGTGCCTCCTTTTCTCCAGATGCCCCTCAGCACTGGCAGTGTTCTGATAAAAGGACCTGAGCCGCATTTCCAAGTGTAGCATATGCTGCCCCCAGAATCCCACAGATGCATCCAGGGTGGTGCCTGTGAACAACTTGATCTTTACCTCATAGGGATTCTGGCATGCCCTAGGCCACTAGGCCCCTGGGAACTTAAGTGATGCTGGAATTCCTAAATTTTCATAGGTTTTAATTCCTACCCCCTGGCATCCAGGCCTCCTTCATCATTTGAGTTGGCATGGTGCCGTAAATGTAGTTGACCAGTGGGATGCGCAGTGATGCCAAGATTGCAAGATGCCTGACTCAGCTGGCACATAGAGGGTAGGCCGCAACACGAGGGCAGACGTGATGAAAGGCTGGTGCAGCCGAGGTGAGAGCCAGAGGGTTTGAGGAGATGCAGAAGAGGGATCTGGTTTTCTCTCTCTCTATTCTGAGTTCAGGGCTAGTAGAACTCCAACTTCCACATATGTGATGGGTTAGGTAATGCATTTCTGGGTTCTGCACATAGCTGTCCGCAAACACCTGATTATTAGTTCAGTACTTCAGGCTGCTTTCCCTTTGATGTAGGTGTCAGGGTAATGAGGACATAGTGGACGCACTTTGTTTTGAGCATAAGCGATTGGATGTGAAAGGAAAGAGAACTGTAGAAAAAGTATCCAGTAGTCGCCCAGGTTCATTCTTAGTAGATGCAGTTTGGTGGAGCTCATTCCAACTACCCTGTGGGTATCTCCAGAGAAACGATGCTTAATGCAGCTGCCATCTGAAGGAAAAGTTATTTATGAAATCACTCAACAGTGTTTCCGCGATAATTCATTTTAATCACACGTCTACGTGATCAATAGGTGGGAGCTATGGGATTCTGATAGTGGAGGTATAATATTCCCAGCTGTAAAAAGACATTACTTTGAAGTAGGTTATGGCATTCAGAGCCCTTTGAAAACCAGTATACACACATCATGGTTGCCAAAGTATGCTTTTCAATCCTGAAATGGTAAGACTATAGTTTACTTATTTTAGGTCTTTTTTTTTTTTTTTTTCGTTTCTTGAATTAGGTTGAACGAGAAGCAATTATTTCAGATAATCTTCAGGAAGAACTCCCTGAAATTTCCAAATCAAAAGAGGCAGCCACCACGGCAGAACTCTCTGAGCTAGTAGCCTGCGTAAGCCAGTACGAAGAGAACGTGGAGAAGCAGCGGCTGTCGCTGACCCTGCTCCTTCAGCGCATCAAAAGCATCCAGAGCGCTCCGGACTGCGCAGGCGCCGTGCAGACTGTGCCGGCGTTGCGAGAGATTACGTCTATGCAAGAACGATGCGATAAGTAAGATTTCACAAAAAACTATTAAGGAAACATGTTCAACAGTTTCAGGTTTAAAATTTAGAAAATATTGATTTCAAGAATATAAAATATTGTAGGATAATGACAAATGATAACAGAATTGAGTTGAATCAACACAGCCATCGAAAGGGATAGAAAGGATTGATAACGATAATTAAAACAAGCACCTGCTCTTCATCTTGGTGTTACTGAGGATGAATACACTTCATTTTGTTTTTATGATTGGTGTTTTTTTTTTTAATTTAGTATACATATTTATTATAAGAAGTTTAGAGATTGTGGGACATTATAAGGATTAATGTAAAACCCATCTTTAGTTTTACCACTCTGCAGCAACACTGCCTATCACTTTTTTCTCATCTTTTTAAACTATAATCGTACTTCTAAACAAATTGTGAACGTAGCACTATACTGTTTTGTATTCTGCTGAATCATTTATCAGCGCATCATGCTTATTTATCTATGCCATAAATGCTCTCTGAAACATAGCTGTATAATTTTTCATCATGTGGATATGCCATAACTTATTCAACAAATCCCCTAATACACAACCTTTAAATTATATGTATTTCTTTTACTTCTATTAAGCACTGCAGTGAATGTTTTTATGCCACATTCTCTGTCTGCATCTGTAATTAATTCATTAAAAATGCTGAGAAGCAGAGTCACTGAGTCGAAGTATATAGTAAATTACAGCTAGAGACACTTACCTAATTAATAGCTCTCAGGAAGGATTTAGTCACTTCAACTGCTCTGGCAGTGCGGTGCATACCTTCACAGCAGATGGGGTCGGCTGAGATAAAAAGGCTGGTGCGGTGTCTGTCCCCAAGAACTGGCCCATGCCTCCATTCACACGTCTGAGTCGTGTTCAGTTGAACTCAAGGATCACACGAAAAAGAAGATAGAGGTGGCAAGTGTTGTATAAAGTGTGAAAAGAGGGTATTTTGAGATTAAAGTTTTGGAGAGGTTTTTGATTGAGTGATAGAATTCGATATATGCTTATATATTCAGTATATAAATTATCGAAACTGGTACTTTTCTCTCAGAAAAAAAGTTTTTTGTAAGCTATGTGAACATCTTGTTAGTTGTTGAAATAAAGCTATTTCACAGATGAGCAGGCTAGAGGAACAATTTTGTTTTGATGCTATATTTTAGGCTTTTTCAGAAAGCTCAAAAAAATAAGGAATTGATGCTGAATGAAATCCAAGAGAGACATTCTTTCACAAAAGAAATAATTGCTTTGAAGAATTTATTTCAACAGACCACAGCTTCTTTCCAAAATATGGAGCTACAAGATGGCCTAGAAAAAGCAGAACAGTTTGAGGTAAGTCAGAAATGAACTTGTGAAGGTGGCTGGTATAGGCTTGCAGTCTTGAATGTAGAGTACTTGGGACAGAGGTAACTCAGTGATGAGAACGGAGCAGTCCAGGAGCAAGGAAAGCATGTGTAAAGGCCCTGTGGCATGGTGCAAGCACAGCCACAGAAGATCAGTGTGGCTGGAGAACAGAGAGCAGGGTTGAGACCAGGTTGGGAAGTAGGCCAGTCTGGACCAAGTAGCCCTTTTTCAACCACATTTCACCTATGTTTGGTGAACAAGGGCCTTAGACCACTCTTGAATAGCATGTTAGATAATTCACATTAGTAGGGTGTAATGTCTTACGTCTGATAGGGTGGAACTATTTTTACTTACAACACTTCTGACAGCAAATGTGTGGGTTCCCCCCCGCAACCCCCACCCCGCCTGCAACACACACACCCTATTCTCCGACTCCATGTATTCCAACTGGGTGTCCTGCAGTTCAGTTCAATACTGACACTAACCTCCAGGAGTTAGCACAGACCCCACAGCTTAAGGACTCAGTCCCACAAGACTGCCCTCGCTTCACACGCCAAAAGGCAAGCCCCAGGCCTCTGGTACTTCTGACTGACAGTCTCTATGTTAGGGCTTCTTATGACCCCCTCCTCAGGTTCAGTAATTTGTTAGAATGGCTCAAACAGAAGTCAGAAAAGCACTTTGCTTACTACTACTGATTTATTATACAGGATACAACTCAGGAACAGCCAAAGGGAAGAGATGCATAGTGCAAGGTATGGGGGGAGGGGTGTGGAGCCTCCAAGACCTCACTGGGTGTGCCGCTCTCCCAGCACCTTGACATGCTTGCGGACTCCAAAGCTCCCCACACCTTGGCAGTTAGGGCTTTTTATGGAGGTTCCATTACATAGGCATGACTGGTTAAATTACTGTTCACTGGAGATTAACTCAACCTGAGTGGCTCCTCTCCCCTTCCTAGTGGATGGGAAGTGGAGCAGAAGTTTCATTCCAACTGTTACCAAACTAAAGGGGTTCGGTTCCCTGCACGCACCAAAGCCCAATCAAACGTGAACAGGAGTTTGCAGCAACAGAAGTAAAGGTTGCTTAAGGAAATGGTGGGAATTACAGGGGAGCATTGCTCTCAGACCTGGCTCCCTGGTAGTTTCCAGGGGATGGTTATATAGGGGAAAATCTTGAATCATGGTGACTGAGGGAGTTAGGGCCCTGTTTGGGGTTGTGGTCTGTACTGATTGGTCAGCAGTAGGGCAGGGGATAGTTAGTTGATCAGTACA
Source organism: Micronycteris hirsuta (assembly GCA_004026765.1). NCBI lineage: Eukaryota > Metazoa > Chordata > Mammalia > Chiroptera > Phyllostomidae > Micronycteris > Micronycteris hirsuta. Next base: position 74,231 of record PVJI01003392.1, read on the forward strand.
TCTGGCCCTGATGTCAGCCATGGCATTGCCTTGTCTGGCTTTGCAAGTGTGTGGTTGGTGGAGTTGGTCTGCTTTTCTGGGTCTAGAGCCGAAACACAGCTGTGGCCTAGACGTTACCTCTAGTTCGACTGAAACTGTCTCTGTGGGTGAACAGACCTGAGACTTTGTTCTTGAGATTATTTGATGCTAACCATAGCCTTGGTGCCCCGCAAGCTTAATGACTAAAGAAGCGCACAGGAGAGGGACGGGGTGAGTCAGGGTGCTCCTGGGCTGGACAAGGCCCGTTTGAATCAGAAGGAAAGGAGAAGCTGCCTGATGAAGGGGGTGACGTTTCTGCGTGGCTGTGAGTGGTTGGTTCTTCCAGCAACCAGCCCCCTCCTAAGCTATAACGTTGTTACTGGGGCATCCCAAGAGTCAGCTCATTTGCATAAACTCGGATCTTGGTTGAAAAATAGATAACAAAAGATGCTCTTCTCACTGCATTTAGGAAATGTCAAGCGTTTTAGAAGCTGTGCCAGAAACCAGTGATGAAGACCAAGTGTGTATATTGTATCACAGTATCACAGCATCATTTAGGAACTCGTTTTTTGTTTTTTGGGGTTTTTTTTTTTTTCATGATTTCTCTGATTCAGGTCCAGTGGTAACAGGCAAAAATGATATTTGCAAGTTTATTCAAAAGTCACATGCTGTTGTTAATCAGAGCTGGTTGTCAATGTTGAGAAGGGAGACTTACTGCCCCTCACAGAATCAGTCTTCTAGGGGAAGCCATCTATGTTAGCTTGGAGAGTATCCCCAGCCTAGGTCTAGGTAAACCAGGATGACACTATACCTCAAAGCTTTGTCTGACTGGCATTGTTCTCTAACTTTCCCTGTCTAGATTCACTCTCCGCTGAGGATTAAGAAAAGGAACAGTGACACATCATGAAGTCATTCAAAATTGTAGTCATTCTTCAGTGCAGTGACTCAATCCATTAACGCAAACAAGGCTGCTGCACAGCTACTCTAAAAACAAACAAGCCCCAAAAAGCCAGAGCGAAGTCAAGAAGTATTTTTCCACTTGATCTTTGGGAAACTTTCCCAAACAAATGAGTTTCTCCTTTATAATTAGTGCAGGAGAACGTAGATCAGATTTTGTTTCTAGGCCACAACCAATGGACTATTTGTTCAGGTTTCTTTTATCTCCTGAAACCCGCATTCTTTGCCTGGAACCGGAACTCTCCTGTTTGAAAGAAGTTGAGCTCTGCTGGGCTGTCTAATTACATGAAAGCAGACACTTCTGCTTCAAGCATAAGGGCTTTTAGTGGCCTTGAATCATTGTGATGATAATGTAGGAAGAAACAGAAATGGCAACAAGTTAATAATTAAAAAAAACTTCTTTGAAACTTTTTGCTACTTGCAGCTTTTTAGATCAAGGCTGCCACCGAGATACAGTTAAATCCTAGAGGTACTTTAGAAGCAGGAGATGTTGTAATGTCTTTTCAGGACAATGGTTTGACACTGGGAAGAGATATCAAGTTTAATTCTTACAAATTAGAAAGCATCATCTGACCAAAAGGAGTATCTCTCAGGCTTAATCAGCTTGTATCAACAGTGAGGTTTTGTCATGCAAAATGTGTCCATTTAAATCATAAGGATGTGCTGGAAAACCGCTTTTATTTTCAGAGTTAAACTCTTCCCTCATCCTGTGAGTACTGAAACTCTCTTGATGTTTTTAGGAGCTTCAAAGCAGTTTTAAGAAAGGGAAGCTAACTTTCGAGAATATTATGGAAAAACTCCGAATCAAGTATTCTGAAATGTACACCATAGTTCCCGCAGAGATTGAGTCCCAGGTGGAAGAATGCAGGAAAGCTTTAGAAGACACAGAAGAAAAGGTAATAATGATGTTTGCGCAAGTGTTATTATTTGTGGAGTTGAATGAATATAAAGAAAATATTTAGTGTCATATTTTCATTTGCCCTGATTTCAACTATAACTTTTATACAGCTTAGTTAAGTGATAATTTTGTGTATTGAATACTGAGATGAAATTGCTCTGAACAAGCAACGTAAAACAGAAATTGGGTAGTCTGTTTATCTTTAGTTGTCAAGATGTTTAGTATTTTTTCTCTTGCATTTAAACATAGTTAAGTATTACCTTTCACTTGGCTTTTCTTAAAAAAAACTGGACATTCACTTTAAAGTTACAGACATGGATAATGCTTTGTTTTAAAACATGTTCTCCTTGTACATTTTGAAATAGCAACCAATGGCAATAAGAATAAAAATTTCACATGTCACGTAACACACAGTGCCTTCTAATGATGGTGGAAACACAATTCTCATAAATCATAGCAAATCTTTACACCAGAAGGTCCAGTTAGAAGAATGCGTGGGAAGCGTTTCACAGTCAGACTTAGGAGTTTAGGCAATGTTACTGAATTGTAAAAAAGCAGCCCAAACCCAACAGAACAAAATTCTGTTCTATTCAGCACCCACAGAAAGATTTTTGTATTGCTTTTAAGCCTAGAATATCTCTAACTTAGTAAGTAAAATAAATAGTAAACGCACACACAAAAATAAGACTTCAAACTTATAGTTAATTTCTATGTAAATTTCTTAGGAAAATCTAACCTAAGTAAACATCTCATAAACTCCTAATATATATTTATAAGAATTCTTGTTGATTTAACATGCAATAAACTCTGTTATGAGGTACTTTCTCAAGAATAATGTACTATTGATTTTATTTTAAGAGAATACTACATGGTTTGAGAGAAACTGAATTTGTTCTTGTGAATACTTTATGTGAAAATCCCTAACAAAGTGAATTAATAATCAAAATCTGTCTTTAGAACTTAAGATTGGAAATTTCAACTGTAGTTTATGTGTTTATAACAAATAGCAACTGATTTTTATCGTGGGATGTGTCTAAAGGTTCCAGGCGGCAGGTGCAGTGCTGTTCTGTATAATTCAGATAGCAGCGCGATTTTCCTAAATCGTGATCTCTCCTAATGTTCCTAAATGGTGTCCGTCACTGCCAGGAGAACAGCTGCCCAGGAGATCAGAAAACTTCATTTTGTGGAAATTTGTTGCATAGGAATAGAAAGTTACACAGCAACAAAAAACCCAGTGCAGGGTTAATTTTTTTTTTCTAAAAGTCTTGCCTGTGGTATGGTATGATCTGTGAAATAAAAACATTTTATGAAAGTATCAACCGCTTGATGTGAAGAGTGTGGACTCCGGAGTCTGGCAACTTGGGGCTTCTTGGGGCAAGTTCAGCTGTCCCCTTGACATGTGACCTTAATTTAAGCAAGTCTTTTAGCCTCTGTTTAGTTTCTCCATCTGCTTACGATTTTTATTGGAATGTTGTAGTCTCAATGGTTATACAGATATAGTAGTTTTTGAAAAAATTAAAGGATGATACAAAAGCCTAAAGTATTACCGTATTTTTCAGACTATAAGACACACTGGACCATAAGACACCTAGGTTTTAGAGGAGGAAAATAGGAAAAAAAATTTGAAGCAAAAAATGTAAAATATTTTACCTGCTCCTGCCTCCTGTGACCCTGCTCCACCACTGCACCCCCATTTTTCTTCCAAATTTGGGGGGTTAAAAAGTGCATCTTATAATCCAAAAAATACGGTATTTAGTTATTTAGTGGCTGCCAGAAGAAAGCCTTATCAACATAGCCAAAAGAGAAAAAAAAGAACATGAACTAATCGGGCATTTGGAAAATGACACATTCAACATTCATGTATCTTTCCAAGCCCGAGTAATTTTTTTAAGAAAATCATTTGGATAAAAATTGACACTGTTCAGCAGCTAGATTTCTGATTGCTGTGAATACACACTAAAACATTCACACAGAGAAAACTAAGTTTTGAATGTCCTCGAGGTTATTTACCCTAATGAATATTAAAGCAGGAATTACTTTTTTTAAAGTCAGCTTGAGAAGAAATTAGATTTTATTGAAAACAGTTCTTTACAGAGGATTTTCTCATAAAATGGAGAGACTGCGTAATGAACAGTTTACCTCTCAGGAATTATTTCATATCATCTGCTCATTGGGGTATGTTCCGGAGAGTCCGCTTGGTCGCTGTCCCTAATGTGGCACGTATCTGTCAGTATGTGCTGTGGATTGCATTCGACAAATTTGTGTTTACTGGTTTTCTTTCCTTTCTTTAGGTTGGATTTAACAGATTGGGTCGGCACAGCGGCCATTTCCTAGCCTGACAATGTACCCTCTCATTAACACATTAGCCAGTATGGTTTGGGATTTTTCAGGGGACCTTTAAACAATTTTTATAATAAAAGCACATAGCAGTGAGACTAACCCTTTTATCATTTGAACCTGTGACTAGAGTGCAGGAAAGATCTCGAAACCAAAATATGTCTTTCTCCCCTTGTAACAGATTAGCAGTGAAGTCTTGAAAAGTTCACCATCGTATGCAATGAGTAGAAAAATAGATGAAATTAACAATGGGCTTCATAATGTTGAAAAGATGTTACAGCAGAAAAGCAAAAATATCGAGAAAGCTCAAGAAATTCAAAAGGTAACGTCCTCCTCTCGCTTCCTTCAGCCTTTGGTGCTCTGCCTGCTCCTCTGTCATTACTGGGCGTGCCCTCTGGGGCGACCTGAACTGCAGAGATGCCAACCCAGCTCCCCGGGGCCGCCCTTCCTGACAGTGTCACCCGCACCAGCTTGGTGGAGAAGGTTGCATTTAAGAATTGCTCTCAATTTTTTTACAGTGGAACTATACCCAACCCCCTGAGAGCCCATGATTGTGAACTGGCATTTTCACAAGTACAGGAGAGCGAAGATCTTATCTTTGTAAGGCTATATAAAAATATTATACATATATAAATATAAATATATATAACAAAGGCTAACATGGTGCTATGTTTGAGCATTTCTTAGAACCTTTGGTTTTCTAAAGTGAAATGATATTGGGGAATAAAATATGGAACATTTATAAAACTCATTTGATTAAAAACATTTCAATAGGATTGTCTGTCAACTGTAATTGAAAAATAAAAATACAATAACATTAAAAAGTATTTCAATAGGCCCTGGCTGGTGTAGCTCAGTGGATTGAGCGCGGGCTGGGAACCAAGCGGTCCCAGTTCGATTCCCAGTCAGGGCACATGCCTGGGTTGCAGGCCAGGTCCCAATGAGGGCCATGTGAGAGGCAACCATACATTGCTTTCTCCCTCCCTTCTCCTCTCTCTAAAAAATAAATAAAAATAAAATCTTTAAAAAAAAAAGTATTTCAATAGGATATGAATAATATTAGCAGCTTTTCTTTAGACTGTAAGGGGGAATAGGAAAATAGAAATTCCAATTTCTTTCCCTGGTAAAATGTCTTAAGAAATAAATTCTTAAGTGAAATGGTACATAAACATAATATTCCCCTCTTAACTCCCAAATAAACTGTACATACAGAGAGCAAATTTTTTAAGATTTTATTTTTTATTATATTTCTTTTTAGAGAGAGGGGAAGGGAGGGAGAAAGAGAAGGACAGAAACATTGATGTGGGAGAGAAACAGATCAGCTGCCTCTTGCATGCACCCAGGCTGGGCGTGGACTGAACCTTCAACTCAGGCATGTGCTCTGACCGGGGATCGAACTGGCGACCCTTGGCTTTGTGAGATGACACCCAACCAACTGAGCGACACTGGTCAGGACTAGAGAACATTCTTATTCTAATCTACATTTTAAGGAAATTTTCTAATATGAATGGAGACTTTTAAAAATAGGTCAGAACATGGTTCACCATTGGACAAAATCCTGGACTCTTAATAAATAGAGGAATCTAATTTAAGCAATAAGATTTTCCCATTTCTAGACATTATATTCTTAAGCACATATTAAGTAAGAATTAAAATTTTTACCTTTGAAATGTCCTCTGGGCAGCCAAGTCCAGGTTGGAACCCAACCAGTCAGTTTGTTGAACCCAAAGCAGTTGCTACTGTTACATATGGCCAGAATGTGCTGCCGCTGCATTCCTCCTGAGTTGGAGCAGATACGTTCTTTGTGTTAGTTTCATTTTTGTACCTGATAAAAATTGCCTTCTCAAAAGTACATGTATGTGCGGATCTAAATGGGTTTAACTATTAGCTGAAGCCCTTTTTAAACACAATGTTAACACTCTTCAAAGATGAGGGTTGTGTTGACCTTGTTTGGTGCCTTCATCTCTGCGAATGTCCAGGTCTTTCTGCTCTCTTACAGCTAATTTGTACTGAAATGAATATTGTGAGGGTTGCAAGAAAGTGTTTTACAGTTTAGTCATCCGTGATTGCTGGGCATACATGAATAGCTGCCTGTGGTGGTGTTTTGGTAGCATTTACCAGTGCAGCTAGCACGTGAATGCCAGGAGTTATAATACACCATGACACCCGCATTTAAATTGATGTGTGATTTCTTTGTCCAGAAAATGTGGGACGAGCTGGATCTCTGGCATTCCAAGCTCAATGAGCTGGATTCCGAAGTGCAGGACATCGTTGAAGGGGATCCAGGACAGGCTCAAGAATGGATGGATAACTTGATGGTTCCTTTCCAGAAGTATCAGCAAGTATCTCAGAGAGCAGAATGGAGAACCTCCCAGTTAAATAAGGTGCGGCGGTAACATGGGATAATGGCACCTAGCATGTAGTGGTGTTGAGATGGGTTTAAAACAAATAAAAATATATATTCAGAGGTATCCAGTTTTTCTCCGATTGCCGGTTTTAGGACTTGAAGCTAGAGCCGCACAATAGGTTCAGACATCACTGAAGGGACAGGCAGGAAGTCTACCTGGACAGGCAGAGGCAGGTACCTGAAAGTCAGGCCCAGCACAGCGCTTCCAGCAGGCAAACTCCAGAGTCCACAGAGGGCACCAGCAACAAGGAAGAATGTCCTTCGGAACAAGACACCTCCCTCTTCCCTTCTCAGCAGGGGTTGTGGGTGGGTGGCTGGTGTGTATATGTGACCAAACGAGCGTGGGGCAGGGTCCTAGTCTCAGAGGAACTGGGATAGCGTAGGACAAGGCCCTGGAGGCCAAAATAGGAGGACAAAATACAAATCCAGTTTTCAGAAATGAAGCATATTGTGGGAACCAGACTAGTTGCAAGGCTAACTCAGAACCCTCGCTGAGGCCCCTGGCTTTGGGGCGGAACTCTTTAAGTCCTTTCCAGCCATGGTCCAGATTAGTCTTTAAAGTTGGAAGGATCAGAACTGGAGGGGGTGGGCAAATGGCCCCAGCCACAGAGCGTGGAGCCCTGCAGGGCTGACAGACCACTAACAGCCGCGATTCTTCGTTCAAGTCAAGTAGGAGGCATCAGTCAGACTGAGTGTGTTACCGCCTCTGTTTCATAGGCCACAGTCAAGATGGAGGAATATCATGATTTATTGAAGAGTACCGAGGCTTGGATAGAAAATACCGGCCGTTTGCTGGCTCACCCTGCCGACTATGGCTCTTCGAAGGCGCTGAGTCTCCACGCCAGCACGCTTCAGGTGAGTGTCGTTGCAGTGCTTCCCGGGTGTCTCAGAATCCGCATAATGCTCAGTGGCTTAGCTAACCATCATGGTGCTCCCTCCACCTTTTTTTTATTTCCTGAAAAACAGCCGTATCTTCAACTGTGCCAAATAGCAGAAGGATGTTTGGAAGGGTGGCAGGCTGTAGACAGAGATTTTAGAGACCAGGATCTTGTTCCTGTCCTGGTATCTATGACGTCAGTGGTCCCCAACCTTTTTGGCACCTGGGACTGGTTTCAAGGAAGATAATTGTTCCACAGACCAGGAGAAGGGTGGCAGGGGATGGCTTTATAGTCTTCCACTAGATGCAGCTTAATCGTTACTTGCCACTCACTATTATTGTTTTGATATGAGCCTGCAAGTAGTTGAATTATTATGGTCTCTGTGCAGTCAGACCTCTCTGCTAATGACAATCTGTACTTGCAGCCTCATATCAAGCACTAGAACTAGCATTACTGCCTCAGCTCCACCTCGGATCATCGGGCATTAGATTCTCATGAAGGACATACAACCCAGATCCCTCACATGCACAGGTCACGGTAGGGTTCATGCTCTGATGAGAATCTAGTGCTGCAGCTGATCTGCCAGGCGGAGCTCAGGCCATAACGTGAGGCGTGGGGAGCAGCCATAAATACAGATGAAGCCTTGCTCGATCTCCCACTGCTCACCTCCTGCTGTGCGGCCTGGTTCCTGACAGGTTGGGGATCCCTGTATTACATGACTTTCGGGGTAATTTACTGTATCCTCCATGGGCCTCCGTTTCCCCCGTCAGTGAAGTAAGAACGTTGCACTGATGGTGATGGTTTTGGTTGGCAGAATTCTAAGATGGCTCCCATTGTTTTTGTCCCCTGATGTACTTGACCTGTATACTCCCCCCCTCTTGCGCGTGGGTGGGAATGTATGTGATGAGGTAGCCTCTCCATCGATTAGGCTTCATCACTATACTGCTAAGGTAATGGGGTGATCATTCCCATGAATACGTGATTAATCGTGGTTGTGTAGTTATAAGATTCCCTGGAAGCAGATTAGAGAGAGATTCTCCCGCCGGCTTGAAGAAGTAAGCTGCCATATGAAGAGAGGGCAGTGGGGCTAGGCTCCCAGGGCGCCCTGTAGAAGCTGAGAGTGACCCCTAGTCAATAGCCGGCAAGAAAACTGGCATCTCAGTCCTACAACTGAGTTCTGCCAGCATCCTGAATGAGCTTTGGAAGAGACACCTGTGCTCCAGGTGACACCTTGATTGCAGTCATGTAGCATCCTGAGCAGAAGACTCGTCTAATCTGTTCCTGGACTCTTGAGCCATGGAACCGACGAGATAATACCTTTGTGTTTATTTTAAGCTGTTAAGTGTGGTAATTAGTTACACAACATTAAAAAAAAAAAAAACCTAATCCATGGTTCCTTCCCATTTTACCATGCCATAATTCCAAATTTCCTGTACTCCAGGCACTCTGCAGGCTCCCTGTGCCCCCATGCAAGCTCCCGAAGACAAACGAAAGCATTTTCTTACTCCGGGCCATGAGTGCGAGAGATCTTCCAGATGCCGACTGTTGGCTTAAGTTTCATTATGAAGGCATATTTCACTTCTATCATATTATTTAGCCACCAGTAAGAATTTCTTAGGAAAAGGTTTATTCTGTAACAATTTTTAGAGTAATCAGACCTCAAAGTTGATCCAGCTCTTTTTTATGTCTTTAGAATAGCGCAGTGTGTTCCTAAGGGAGCAACTGAGTTCATACCTCCCTGATGTTTGAGATGTGCTGGCATAAAGATGTTACATTTTTACCCTTTTGTTTCTTTTCTTTCCCTAGCCTGTGATTTCTGCCCCCACCTCTTGGGTTGACTTTCCACATCCCTCTTTATTTTAAATCGCCTGTATTTTTCATCATTTTAAGTAGTTTGCAAAGACAGAAGGGAGAAGTAATACCTTTTTCCTCAAATACTTATTATAAGCTTTTTAAAAAAACACTACATAAGAGTGAACTCAGGCAAAAGCAGTTGGACTTTGCTACCTTCTACTGCCACAAATGTAAAAGTGTGAAAGTCTCTCTGGCTTTTATGAGCTAAAGCTGAGTAGAACTCTATGAGCTAGAAGTAGGGACAAGGGGAGGTACAGGCTGATTTGCCACAGATTGTATCCTAGTAAATTCCCCAATGGAAAATAAGTCTCAAATAACTGTTCATATGTGAATACCCCATTTTATCTTATTTTTAAACATAGTTGTCTTACTTTTAGGATACCCTTTTGCATTTTTCTAGCACTACCAGGAATGATTTTTAAAATGACTTTTAAAGGTATCAAAACTCTTGACTAAGCTTTAAAAATCTGTTTTAATTGCATTACAACCTTCTATCTGGATAGTATTTGTTAAAATAGGTTTTTATAACCTAAAGATGCTGTTTATAACCAAACACTGCTATTGTAATTAAGAATCATGGAAACATAAATTTCATTGTAAGATAGGAAAACAACTTATTTTTCAATCAGCTTCATTGTGGTATAATTTGCATACAGTACAGCTAGACGAAATTTTTAGATGAGTTTTGATAGCGGCATACAGCTGCATGACCACCATGACCATCAGCACCCATATGGAGAACATCTCTGTCATCCCAGAGTTTCCTCCTGCTCCTTTGCAGTCAGTCCCCCTCCCCCATCTTCAGCCCTAGTAAGCACGTGCTCCTTGCTTTCTATTAATACAGTTTTGCCTTTTGTACAATATTCTATAAATAGAATTATATAGTATGTGGTCTTTTGTACCTGACTTCTTTTACTTAGCGTCATGTTTTTGAGATACATCTAGGTTGTTAGGTTTATAGAGTAGTTTATTCTTTTGATCGCTGAATGGTATTCCAGTAATGGAAGTACGCAGTATGTTTAGCCCTTCACCAGTTAATGGACGTCTGGGTTGTTCAAGTTTTGGTGTACATATTTGATGTCTATTGTTGTATAACATATCACTTTAGAAGTCAGCAGCTTAAAACAACACACATTTGTTACCTTACAGTTGATGTGGGTGTGGAATCCAGGCATGACTTAGCTGAGTGCCTCTGGCTCAGGGGCTCTCATGAGAATGCAGTCAAGGTGTCGGCCACAGCTGTGGTCTGCTCTGAAGGCTCACTCTGAGTGAGGGAGACGGCAGGATACACATCCAAGCTCATTCTCATGGTTGTTGGCGGGCCTCGGAAGAGCAATCTGCATGTACCAGGCTGCCTCATGGCGTGTCGGCTGGTTCTCTCTCCATAAACAATGTTAAAGAGAGTGAGAGAGCTCCTATGATAGACAGACTTTGATCATCTAACTGTGGGCATGACACCACATTGCTTCTGCCATATTTTGTTAGAGGTCAATCAGGAAGCCCCAGTTCAAATTCCAGAGGGAAGGACTGCAGGTTAGTTGTTCCTGGTCCTGTTCATGGCGGTGGAAGAGTGGGATTATGTGGTTCAAAATGGGTGCTGCAAGCCCACCAGAGTCGGGAGACACTCTGGCCCTGGCTGGGTGGTTCACTTGGTTGGAGCATCTTCCCTTCCACCAAAGGGTTGCTGGTTCAATTCCCAGGCAGGGCACATGTCTAGGTTGCGGGTTTAGTCCCCAGCCGGGGCACGTACGGGAGGCACCTGGTCAATGTTTCTGTCTCACATCTGATGTTCCTCTCTCTTTCCCTCTCAACCCCCACCCACCTCTAAAATGAATAAACATATTCTCAGCTGAAGATTAAAAAAAAATTGTTAGACACTCTGAAGTCATCCACTACCATCAACAATAGTGTTCAGTGTTTTATTACAAAACCAGAAATGACCAGGAGTTTGATATGTTGAGACAAATGTAAATTTTCTTGGATTTAAATTTTTGTCAGCTTCCAGTATCTTAATGTTCCTTTTTTTCCCCTTGTTTCTCATTATGTAGATGGCTTTGGAAGATTCAGAACAGAAACATAATCGTTTACATTCAATTTTCACGGCTATGGAAGACTTGTCAGTGATTTTCGAAACGGATGATTTAGCGCAGTCCATACAAGGGTTAAGTTGTCAAGTAGCAGCTTTACAACAAAGCATCATGGAAAGCCTTCCCCAGCTTCAGCGTATGGCTGATGTAAGTTGGCACTATGAAGATGTGATTTCTTTTTTTTAAATTTATATTTCATTTAGTAAATTAAAGTTATCCTGTTAACTAATTTTATGAAGACACGTTGGTCTGGTACTTTTTATTTTTTCATTTATGTTCAAAGGGAAGAATCCTGATCAAATGAGCTCAGTGTTTTTTCTTGGTCAGAGAGGAGATTCTGTGGATTTAAAGGCGCAGCTTAGCAGAGAGGGAATTAAAACAGATAACCTCCCCAGTCTTCACCAATAGCAAATACTTTCTGAGGGGCTGGGGCATGCCGGCCACTGGATTTTGAAATATTTTATTTTAGCTTGAACAGTGTGTGGCATTTAATTAAATAAGCTAGTCTCAGTTATTTATTTACCTTTTGTTCCTCAGTTATATTCCCTATACCACACTTAACGTAACTTTGGTGAATAGTAATTGTTAAATATTCTTGGTTAATGATGCTTATTCCAAAGTTTTTAAATGCTTCTACAATTTTTGATGAAAAATGTCCTAAAATACCTTGTATACATTTATATACCTTTTTCAATATAAGATGCAGAAAATAATTTCAATATAATTTTAACTTTTTCTCGTAGTCTGGATACATCACTATAAAGTTATTGACTGTACTTACTGCTTCACTTGCTGATGGCTGTTTGTTCCCAGTTGAATGGCCCAAACTGCCATTCTTTGAAACCCTAGTCTATTTCTGTGTCGTTTTTCCTGTCCCTTCATTATGAGCTGCGCCTCTATACTGCTGTAGTGTGTCTGCCTTGAGATCTGCTGTAAAGGCCCGCAGGCCCTCTCACAGTGAGCGGACTTCCGCATGTGGGTTTACAGCACACGCTGCAGCGTTCTCACTTTAAGGTTCTTGTCGAGGCTCTAAAGGTTGATGTTAATAAGAGAATAACCACTGCACAAAGGATCTATTGTTTAAATTAACTGAAGAAAGTTATAAAGTAACGACTTTTCGAATAGCAACCAGCCATCCGCAGGAAAGTCCTGTCGGTTTTCCAGCTCCTTGTGTGTTCTTTCCCAAGGGCGACTTTATCATTTTACTTACAGTGGTGGGAATTTTGAAAATGTTAGACTCACTTGTATTCAAGTGTTTAAACACATTCCAAAGATAAATCTAAAGAGTTTGTAGATCATTGAGACTTGACTTAAAAATCAATTCAGATGTATACTACCAATGGTCCCCAACTTACAGTGGTTTCACATGAGATTTTTTTGATTTTTATGATGGTTAGAGAGTGAAATGCATTCAGTAGAAACCATATTTCAAGTTTTGAATTTTGATCTTTTTCCAGCTAGCAACGTGAGGTAAGTTGCTGGACAGCAGCAATGACCACCCCTCCCATGGGCTACGCTGTCCTCAGGGTACACAGTCAGTACCTGATAGTGTCTTCATTGTGTTAGATGATTTCGCCCAGCTGTAGGCTCGTGGAGGCGTTCTGAGCATGCACAAGGCTCAGATGTGATGTTTAGTAGGTTAGGTGTGTTAAATGCATTTTTGACTTAATGATATTTTTAATTTACAATGGGTTTATCAGGATGTAACCTCATCATAAGTCAAGAAGCCTCTGTACGTTTGTTCTCAGAGTATAAGTAATTGAAAAGTGGCTTTATGAGGATCTTTAACTCAACAGTGTGTAAGCAATGCTTTGTAGTGTGGTGTGCTAATAATAGAATAGCATTTTTTTTTTATGGAAAACAACAATATCTGAGTAGCACTTGTTTAGTTTTTAAGAGGTATAGAAGTGGCAAACATACTTTGGTTAAATGTTAGAATAGAATGAATAGCAATAAATTGTGTCTTATAGATGTACACAGCTTATACTGCATGAGTGTTTTTTTTTTCCTGAAACTCTAGGATGTGGTTGCTGTTGAAAATGAAGTAAAATCAATGGAGAAAAGAGTTTCAAAAATCAAAGCTATCTTATTATCTAAAGAAATATTTGATTTTTCACCTGAAGAACAATTTAAGCATGGGGAGGTAAGCCCGGATCATTATTTAAAGTATTTTCTTATAATACTTATTATGTTTATTTTTAGATATGTAATAATATGATGCAATAAAAAGGTTTTTTTGGATTCTCTGCAAATCAAAAAAAAAAAAAGGATTTGCAGAGAATAAGGCAAATCGGATTGGATTTGCCTTGTTCTCTGCCTTAAACTCAACACAGCCTGAATACAAAAGTATTCTGTTGTGCTAGAATAATAGCACAATAAAGTCGAAAGAGATACGGCCCAGGCCAGGTGGTTCAGTGGGTTGGAGCGTCATCCCATCCTCCAAAAGGCTGTGGTTTTAGTTCCCTGTCAGGGAACATGCCCAGCTTGTGGGTTTGCACTCCACTCAGGGCAGGTCCTGGAGGCAACCTGTCTCTCTCTCAAATTCAACAAACATATTCTTGGGTAAGGATTAAAAAAAACTTGAAAGAGATATGAATGTCTATAAATATCATGTTTTAAATCATATAGTACTATTTATATAAAGATAATTTTCCTATAGGTAATTTTTTCATTTAATTTCTTCCAGAAACTTCAAAGTTTGGAAGTTTTGCTTTCAAGTCAAACTTAGTTGTTTAATAGACCAAGAGCTTAAGGCTCCAAGGCAGAACTGAGTTCCAGCCCCAGCTAAGCTGCTGACTGGCTCTGTGACTTTGAACTGTCGGTTAACATTTTGTATCTGCACGTTGGTATTGCAGTGATTATGTTGGACTATTATAATGCATATAGAGCCCTTAGCACTAAATAGTACCCAGATGTTGACTCTGCCTAGTGGTTAGAAGCATGTGCTTTGGGGTCAGGCAGCCTGGGTTCTAATCCCAGCCCTGCTTTTCTCACCTTACCTTGGTCTTCTAACTTCTGTGAACCCACTTTCCTTACCTATGACGTGGAAGTTCTGATGCCTACCTCCCAGGGTAGTTGTGAGGATTAAATGAAACGATACATATGAAGTATTTAATAAAGTGAATAATCTCTTCTCATTAGTTGATTATGTAAATCCAGGTTTCTGTGGATCAGATGTCATTAAAGCAAAGTAATTATACCTTTGGGACTTATAAAACTTGACAGGACAGTTCTGTTCAATTCAATAAGCATTTTCTGAGAACCTAGACCTGTGCTAGGTGCGGTTGCTGCAAGAGTGAGATGCAGTACTTGCTGTTACCACAGCTCACTGCCTGGTGATAACACACGAAGCAAAACAACAGTTGTAGGGTGGGGAGAAGGGGAGAAGGAAGGCAAGGGTTGTCCAAGTGCATCATTTAGTGCTGGGAGCCTATTCTTGCCTCAGACACCATTCTTTCCTGAGAACTTTAACAACCAGATCACAAGTGATAAAATAATCATTTTCACTCTGAGCTAAGGAAATGTTTTAAAAATCAAGACAATAGATTAGAGGCTAAATTATACACTTAAAATTTTGAATACTTAGATTTAACAGTGGCTTTTTTTTTTCACTTATGAACCATGCATATATGATATAATTAAGGTCATACTTGAAAATATACATCCTATGAAGAAAACCATTGCTGAAATACTGTCTTACCAAGTGGAACTGAGTTTACCCCAGACAGGAATGAAACCTCTACCTGTGTTTCAGCGGACAAATCAGCTTCTACAAGATATAAAACTGTTGGAAAATGTGACTCACGAACAAAATGAGTTGTTAAAGGTGAGTAGTTTCTGATGACAGCCAACTTACTGGATGAAAATATTCCACAAAGGCTGGTTTTGTTTTCACTTTTTTTTTTTTTTTTAGACAGAGGGAAAGGGAGGGTGAAAGAGGGAGAGAAACATCCATGTGTGGTTACCTTTCACGTACCCCTCACTGGGGACCTGGGCCACAACCCAGGCATGTGCCCTGACTGGGAATTGAACCGGCAACCCCTTGGTTTGCAGGCTGGTGCTCAATCCACTGAGCCACAGCAGCAAGGACTTGTTTTTGCTTTGTTCATTGCGTAGATCAAATTCTCATGACAGTAAGATGCTGCCTGTATTGATTCTTTTTGGTTTCTTCTAGTGCTGTTATCCAGGAAGTGGTATTTGATGTAGAGGTGTATCTTCTTGCTGAAATGGGGCTAAAGTTGGTTTTGTCCGTTTTTACCCTTGTCCTGGTTACAGACATTGAAACATAGTTACCGTCTGTCTCACTCCATTCTCCAGTTGTGGAGGACCTGCGTGGGTACAGTGTGAGGGAAGAGGTTCAAACTTGAACAGAGCATTGCAATCTCACGAGGCCCACAGACTCTGACAGTATTCATTCCCATGATAGGTTCTTTTTTGCATCTCAGTCACTTTCCTGTTGATCGTCTCCTTTTATTCTCAAGTATTTGGTATGGGAAAGTAGGCATCCTGCCATCTTATTTTTGCCTATAAGGAGACTGGTGCCAGAAGGCAGACAACTTGCTGAAAGAACACCAAGTTCACTTGTGTAGGGATACATTTGTGTACAGATGGGACAGGTATTTGAATTTCTAGATTCCTGGTGTCGTTCTCCATATCAGGGTCACTTTCTTCTAACCTTTGACCTCTTTCAGTCTCTCCCCGGTTTTTTTTTTTTTTTCTTTTCATTTTGTTTGATCCCAGTCTCAAGACAGGCATCATCATTAGATAGAAATTGCATTTCACTTTGGTCTGTGTTCCTAGATCACAGCCACTCAAAAGAACAAAAAGTTCCTAAAGAGCCTTAAATTCCACAGACTTTTTTCAGCTCTTGGTAGAATCCCCTTCTGCCTGCATTTCCGGAATAGATAGGTCAGCGTAGGAGGAAAGGTTTATTTTCTTTTTTCCCAAGTACCACCTCATTATAGAAAGAAACTATTTCTCCCTCTTAAATTTTATTCACATTTCGGTGGCCACTGTATTCTCCTAAGATTTGAAGACACTGTAATCTCTGGTTTGAGTCCTAATCCTCTAGCCTCCCTGGCCTGGCTACTGATCTGCTGATGTCATTTTTTAGCACCCATGGGGAGAAAGAAGACCTGGTACTCAATGTACAGTATTTAATAATATGAAGAGAAGAAAAGAGAAAGATATAACATTTGATCTATTATTTTTAATGTTTTTGTGCTTTTCTTGGTCTCCTAGTCAGGAAAAGAACAGTCCTAACTATGCTTGAAAGTAACTTCTTCACAAGATGAATAGGAGGGGGAAATAGAAGACAAAATTTATTTTGTGCCAAGTTACATATCATACCGTGCCACTAAAATTTTCCATTTTACTATGTTGGTAGAAATCAGATGCCATCTCATATAATTCAAAGCTAAGTAAGCCAGTGGTAATTAATGAAAAGCATTAGAATACGGTACATTTATTTTAATTCCTACTTTAGGTATTAGAAGTGCCCTGATTGCAGAAAACAAGACAAATGACTTCTGGGGCAAGTGGGGGATGTTGTTCTTTGTAGAGGCTGGGGAACGGGTGTGTGCAGCGAGCACAGTTATTCATTTCCCGCCTGCAGCTAAAAGTGTGGTTAAACATTAAAATACACGGAAGAATTCTGTGTTGGCCAAGAGCTTTGTAGTGTAAAAGATGTCTTGCTTCATTGTGAACCATAGCAAGGAAATAGCTAGGCTTGCTTTTGAAATTCATTTCTTTATTTCATCATACTTTGATCATGTCACTTAGTCCACAAATAGCTTCAAGCTCTACTGCTCGGAGTAGACTCCTTAACTTGAGACTCCAGGTATTGTTCTGGCTAGTCTTGCTTTGTTCTGCCAACTCAGACTGCTCTCGAACCCTCAACCTTTTACTCATAAAATGTACATTACTGATTCCAGTGGATACCAGGTGAGGATGTGGCTGGAACAGGAAAATGTGTCATATCTCAAATTACATGTAATTCAGTAATGCCAACTTTCTATGTGGAAAGTCATACACGGAAAATGTATTTAAATGGCATATGTGCCCTGACCAGTGTGGCTCGTCTGGTAGGAGTGTTGTCCTGAAACTGAAGGATCATGGGTTCGATTCCCAGTCAGAATACATACCTAGGTTGTAGGTCTGATCTCAGGTCCGAGTGCGTACAGGAGGCAACCGGTTGATGTTTCTCTCTCACATCGATGTTTCTCCCTCTTGTCATTCCGCTCTTCCTTCCTCTCTCTAAAAGCAATGGAAAAAAATGTCCTCAGATGACATATATAACATATCAATAATTTTATAAAACTTAGCAACTTTATATCAACCTGTCATTAAATGCTTCTCAGAATAAGCCCACTAGACTGAAAATGCATGGGAGCAAGCATGTGTCTACGTAGACCTCCAGTTCAAGCACTGCACAGGTGCCCGGGCATCTAGTAGGCGGGAAGGTCAGGTGGAGCTTTGCAGATGTCGTCCTCGACGCTAGGCTCCCATTTCCTACTGAAATCTGTATGGGTGCATATTTGCTGTGATTGACTGGAGCTTGTGATGGGGCTAGACACTGGAAGTAGCCCATTGATCTACTCCCTTAGATATGACAAAAATTCTTCTTTTGGGGGGGTTATTTTTTAGATAGTCATAAAACAGACTAATGAATGCGATGCGGAAATAGAAAACTTGAAGCAGATCTTAAGTAATTATTATGCTGAGCACTCCCATGAAGACGTGTCACCACACCAAGCTGCCCATGTGCCACAAGTGCAGGTACGTTTCTTCCATTCATTCTACGGTCTGCAGTTCATTCAATAATCACGCACTAAGCTGTTGGTGTCTAGAAGCCTTTGTGATGGTATAGTCTGTTTCCTACTCTTCTCTCCCAATTGAAAGTATTTTATGTGTGTATTCACTTTCCATTCCTATTTCATAAAATAGGTGAAAATAATTATAATGGAATGATTCCCTTCAATGTCCTTATCCTCAGATTGTTGCATATTGGTTAGCATTTGTTCTGGTACCAAAAAAGCTGATGTAACACACGCTATTTGGACAACATGACCTTCTGGCTCGCTTTCTGGGAGCGGGGTCATGCAGTGGGGGCTGGCCTTCAGAGGTAAAGACTGTGGGCGCCGCTATAACAAAGAGCTCCATGTACTAAGTAGTATTTCCATATGAAACATAATGAACAGTGTCAGGTGGACCCAGTTACAGTGCTTTGCATGTTAACCCTCTACTGCTAGGGTTTCATTCAGTTTTTGTTTTTGAATCAGAACTTCTATACAAATTTAAAAAAAAAACACCTGGTTATATGGCAAAGATTGTAGAGAGCTCCTCTTTTCCTGCCACCATGTTCATGTAGGCAGGCAGTTGCTATTGTAGTCAAAGCCAGGTTATACTACTTGCTCGCTGTGAACCTAGGGCACGTCACTTAACATGATAGTGTCATGTTACAGAATTACATGCTTAGGATTTTGTAATAAAAGATTTTGTAATAAAAAGGGTATCATTTGTGCCGGGCCCTGTATAGTGAAGAATCTAACAACTACTAAAGTAGCTGTTGTTCCTGCCTGATTCATATAAGATGCCAGTAGTTTTATCCACCATTGCTTTTGCAATGAAAAATAATACAGTAAAGAATGTCAACACAGTGAAAAAAGTCAAAAAACATTTTAGTATTATTATAAAAATTACCTTGACCCCACGGAGTGTGGCCCGCAGGGGTCGGTGGACACCATGTTGAGAGTGGCTGCTCAGTGCCCTGCTGTGCCTTGGCCGTGGTGGCTCTGCAGGCTGTGTCTCTAAGTGTCATTCGAATGGCTGTAGTGTTACTTTTGGCGGTAGACACTATTCCTATGAAGTTTAGTGTTTTCTCAGATTTAATTCAGTTGTCATTTCACAAAGGGGTCACCAGAAGTTGAACTTCAGGCAGAACAAGGGGACTGGTGTTGGAGTGTGTGCAGCAGCTGAAGGGCCATGGGGCTCGGGGTCGGGGTCAGGAAGGCCCGGTCTACGCGCTGTCACTAGCTAGCCGTGGCTCTGGGAAAAATCACCTTCTTTCTCTGGACTTCAGAGCTCTCACATAGACATGCTAAGCTTCTATGTCTGTAAAATAACGAATGATTCCATGAGTATCTGTAGGATGGGTGGATGGATCAGAAGAATAAAGGAAGGAATGAACAAGTAGGGGTTTACGGAATACATACGGAACAGAATTCGCATACATGAAGGTTTGCTATGAAGGAGCATATTGTCTCCTGATGCTGCACTTAATGCAGAGTTCAAGCAGAGGTGATAGAGAGGAGGGTGTCAGACGAGATGACCCCTGCTATTTCTTCCAAATGTCTATTTCTGTAATCCTCGTAGGCTGACAGGGGGCACATCTACATTTCTACCATGTATAGGAAAAACCATTCTCACACATCCACCATACAAAGTTTTAAAGTAACATTATGAAACTTGGACTCATCTGTCCATCATTTCCATAGTAAGTTACACTTCACGGTACCTTTGTTTTTTTATTCCCATTTGGTAGGAAGCTTTGGCTGTGAGAAAAAGTAAATGAATTCATTAATACTGAAGAAGGAATGCTTTTGATTATTTCAAAAGCAATAATAAAAATGTAAGATTTCTAACCTTGTTTTCTCTCAATGGTTTCCACATATTAGTCTGCTCACGAATCCCCAGGGGCACTTGTTAAAGTGCAGATTCCTGGGCCCGTGGGTTCTGGCTAGTCAGTCCTGGGGCCACCAGTCGGTGGCTCCCAGCCTTGGGTACCCATTACAGTCACCTGTGGAGCTTGTTGCAAATTTCTGAACCTCGGCTTGACACCCCCAGAGATTGACCAACAAGATCTAAGATGAGGCTAAGGCATTCCGACAGGGAGTTTGTAAACCCTCCTCAGGACTGGGAGACGCAGCCGGCAGGCAGAGCTACACTGTACCAGAGACTAGCGCCTGGCTCTGCACACCAGCTGCACATGAAACTCTTCATCCCTTGTACCCGTGGAAGCAGGCCCTGCGGGCGTGCCAAGGTCTCGGACATCCTAAAGTAATACAAACACTCTTTCTGCACAGGGAGAAATGGAAGTTATTGAAAATCAGATTATAAGTTTGAACCAGAAAAAGGAAGACCTGTTGGTGAACTTAAAGGCCACCGTACTAAACCTTCACCAGCATTTACAGCAAGAGCAGCAAGAATTAGACAAAGAAAAGGAAATACTGTCAGTGGAAGCATCAGAAGAGGATGGAGTGGCCGAGAGGGATGTTTCTGAGCGGAAGGTGAGTGTGATTTTCGTGAATGCTGCTCCCACATTCCACGAGCTTTAAATGGGTAGTGTTTTTCCACCAGTGGCATTTGTGTCTATGGCCCATAGTAAAGGAACTTTAAAAAGTAGAAATACTCTACCTCAGGTTGTTCACTAGCGAGTATAAATCTTCAGGGTGTGTCTGTTCTGGACTCAACAGAATTCTTATGCATGAGTTACTTAAGGAGCTGCTTATGAAATTCCACAGGCAGGTGAGTGGGAGCTACCCTTTGAAAAATCTCCTGACTAAACAGCCCTTTGCAGACTCCAAGGTGAGCCCAGCACCTCTCTAAGCCCACTCTGAATCCACATTAGTGAATCTCATTTTCAGTTGTTTAATAAGGAGCCAGAGGGCAGGACAAATGAAAAGGGTGTAAGATTTGACTGAGTCTTGGTATTCGTCTGATGAGCTGAAGCTGCCAGACCCAGAGGGCTACTTGTGTAGGTGGACATCTTGAATACAGTGAATAAAAAAATGAGCTAGATAAAAGTGCAGCCCGACTGGGGTCCTGGTGCTGTTGAAGGGCAGCTTGGCTGTGGCGTCTTTGTGCTGTGCCTTTCAGTTGAGCAGAAGAGGCTCCATGTTGCTCCTGCCAGCAGTCGAGGAGGAGGCGGAAGAGAGCTCCCTGAAGAGTGAAGTAAGGAAAACGAGTTTCTCAATAAATTGTGTTAGAATCAAAATCTCCTGAAAGAAGAGTAATGAATGGGAAGATCATAAAATGAATGGAAGCGTAAAGATTTTTAAAACTAATGCCTGTATTTTATAAGGAGGATTGAAGTAGTTCTCTTATGTTATTAATGTCGTTTAAGTGCATCTAGACCTACTTCCTGCCAGCGTGGGATAAATGGAATTCAGACACTCTAGTTGCCGTAAGGGAGAAGATGAAGTGCTTTGCTATATCCTGACTTCTGAGTAATTTCTCTGAAGTTTGAGAATATGCTGTTTGGTGGGCACGCCTGCTATGCTTTTTAGAACTTCATTTTTTCATATTTAAATTACTTTTTTAGTCTAAAACAGCATTGCCAGGGGCCTGAAGAGATGTGTTAGCAACTAATACTAATCCTTACAATTTCATTAGAACTGGCCAAATGAGACATTTATAGTTGTCTTTGCCTGATACCAATTTCCATTTCATTCTTTAAAAACTGAAGTTATAATGAGTCTTATGCAAAAGGAAGAAAATTACAGCAATTCATAGTTTTTGTCTCACGTGTAACCACCAGACTTTTTTTTCTGCTCATTTTATAGCTGGTTAAATAGCTCCATTGTCACACAGAACGACCTGTTGTCCTATAGGGTATCACTAGGACATGGTGCAGCTGAGTGTAGACAACTGCGTAATCTAGTTATACCCCTGCTCTGCAGAGAGAACTGTGAGAATGGAGGGGGTGGCAGGGGCCAAGGAAAGCGTGCACATCAGTACGATTCTAATTGAGACCTGTATTTGCATCTGAGCCGATATGTTTATAACATTCACTGTTTGTGTTTGACAACAGCAGCCAAAATACATGTTCAAGAGGCTGTTGTGTTAATATTAGCATTTGAGATTACATTTACCAAGGCAGATTGAGTTCCTAAAGCAGTTCTAAAGATCCCCTTTGTGTGATGTGAGCTGACTCCCAACTTTTAAGAACATGGTTTAGGTTTCACAAAGAGCAGCCCCATTTGGAGATGTGTGATTTAGTTAGCCAGAGAAAGAGATGAAGAATAGGGGCAGAGGAGGGACTAGGACTACAGTTATACTGCCTGGTAAGCTCTGTTTTGTATAAAAGGAAGGAGTAGGATGCTGGTTATGATGACAGGAAATCACTTCCTTCTGCTGATCAATCGATTACTGTGTTAGAATGGAGATAAGAAAGCAAAGCCATCTTCCGGGTCTTGGTCTCTCCTCTGGAAGCATGACAGGGACATGGAGGAAGATGGAGCATCCTCGTCCTCTGGAACAATCATTCAGGTAATACAGGGCATAACACATTCGTGGGGGCGGGTTGGGATGATAAAGGTTAGTAAGTCAAAGAAAGGGATTTCTTGTTTGAAAGAATGCTGGAGCCTGCCAGGGCTGGAAATTTTGAAAGCTTCTCGCCATTACCTGTGCACAAATGCAAAGATGGCCAAGTACTTGCTTATCATTTGCATTTCTGTTCTGTACTCAGTGATAACAGGAGAGTATTTTTCTGAGGAAAGTTCAATACATGACAATCCAAACTGACAAAACAGGTTACTCAAAGGAGCACCTAAAAAGTTCACCGTAGTGTTTCAGAGCATTTAACACACCTCTCTTTTGAAACTAGTGGGGGAGGGGGTCTCCCCATAATCCTTTTTTTATTTGAGCAAAGTAGTATATAAATGAATGATATGATAATAAGTAGTGTATAATGATAAGATAAATGAATGAAATAAGTCTTTTTACTTTTAATGACCTTGTAAATCCTCTCCCATCTCTCACAACAGTGGGTAAATGCCCTCACTTTATATTTTCAGAAAATCAGAAAATCTTTCATATGTTTTTAAAAAATCATAAGCTGATGTGAACACGATGTGTTTTCCCTTGCTCCGGAAACACTGTCTTTGTCACTATGATCCATGCACTGCCCACTCCTGCCTCCCCCTTCCCCAGTTCCAGCCACTCCTTTCATTTCATTGACTGTGGGCTCTGCTTATACCTGCGCCTCCAGTCTCTGCCTTTTGCCAGGTTCATTCCCTCTCTAGTTCAGAAGGACTCAGTTTTCTCCTCTCTAACTAGTCCCTTCCCTTGTGGCCCCGCTCTCCACACAAACTGAGTGTCCCAGAGCCCAGACTCTTAGAAACCACCGTGCATCCCCGTAATGTCCTTCTCTCTACCTCTTCCTGTAGGCTCCCTGCCCATCCGCAAAGGCCCATCTCCACTTCCACCTCCAAGAAACCTCCTGACTCTCCCTTTGTTTTCCAGTAGCATTCTGAACCTCAGTTATGACTTACCACAGTTTTATGCTTATACTTGACACAACTTCATGAATGGCAAGAACTACATCTTCTACATGTTCATGTCTTGCACTGTGCTCAGTATGAAACTTTAGTGCATTGAATTTCTTGGTCTTGCTTCCCATTGTCAATTACTGTGCTTCCTCTCATTTATGGTTAGATGTCTTTACCAGGTGCTCCTTGCCCTTGGCCCCTTTTGTAATCAAGTTTTTACCCTTAGCTACATTTAGACTGGCATTGACTTCTGGAACATCAGTTAATGCCCTTTTATTAATCCTAAATTTTACTGATCTCTCCAGCATTAGACACTTTCGACTACCTCTTTCTCCTTGAAATACAATGTTCCTCTGACTTTCCTAATTCTGCGCTTTCTGGTCCCACCTACCTGCAACCCTTCCCCCATCTCCCCTTGCCCCATCCCTGTGCTGATAGGCATTCCCCCAAAGTCCCATCCTCTTCCTTCTCTGTTTGATAGCAGTCTCTTCTCCCCGCACAGGTTTGGTGTTCACCTCTATGCATGCCACTTATTCCCAAATGAAGTCTCTAGTTTTGACTTTTCCTTTGAATCTGTTCTGTGTTTCTACCTTCCTGATAGATTTCTCTTTTTGGATGTATTTTCTTCATCTCAAAACTATTTTCACCAATTTTCCTTCTAGCTTGCTCTTCCCCCTGATTGTTCAATGTTTATTAATGGCACCACTATTTTCTGCGTCTAAGACAAGCTTCAGAGTCATCTTAGATACCTCATTTCTCTTGCCTTTCTTATCCAGTCTGTGGTCGTATAATCTTTACTCAGTCTTTACTACCTTCTTTCCATTACTTTTGCCATTAATGTATTGCAGGCCATTATTACTTTTTCTGTAGACTTTTTGGAGTGGCCGCCTCACTGGGTTACAGCCTCCGGTCATTTCTCCTAATGTATCTTTTACAATACTGATGGCTATTCATGAAGCCATTAACAATTTCAAGTCTTTCACGGATTCCGATTATCTACTGAACAGAATGCAAACTTCTTAGCCTGGCATCCAGACTTTTCATGATCCCAACCTACCTTTGCAATTTTATCTTTTTTTTTTTTTTTTTTTTTAGACAGAAGGGAAGGGAGGGAGAAAAAGAGGGAGAGAAACATCAATGTGTGGTTGCCTCTCATGTGGCCCCCACTGGGGACCTGGCCTGCAACCCGGGCATGTGCCCTGACTGGGAGCAATTTTATCTTTAGTTAAAAGGTAAACCAACCTAGTTAAACCAAGCTTTACCTTTAGTTCTTGATTTATACCTTTCTAATGGCAGTTACTCTTTTTAGTGTAAGGAATTGAAAAGTAACATTTTGTTAGGAACTGCTGGATGCTTTATACTCTATGTTATTTTGTAATGTCACAAGCATGAGTGAGGTAGATTATATCCCCACTTTAAAGATGAAGTAAATGAGACTCAGTATCCAGATGAACTTGTCTGAGATCATACATCTAATACGTAGAAAAACCAAGGTTGTTTGATGACAATATCGATACTATTCCCACCACCCTATGGTAATTATTTATATACATGATATTTTCCCATTTTTTTTAACCTTGGTTAACCTAATTAGTAGAAGTGTTGGATACAAGTATACAGCCGTGGAAAATCTGACAGTTACTATCAAGCTGCCCTCCAGAAAGACTTTATCAACTTTATTCCTCCCCAGAGTGCACGGAAGTGCTGCTTTCCTGTCCCCAGGCTGGTACTGTGTGTTTTCGGTGTTAACCAGATTTGGTCAGGAGTTTAAGTTAAATTTATATTCTAGGAATGTTGAATATCATTCATATATTTTGTTAGCTTTTGTGTTCTTCTTTTGTGAATTGCTTACTCATGCCTTTTGACTGATGTCCTTTGGAGTGGTTGATGTTTTCCTTATTGATTTATAAGAACAATTAATATATTAAGGATATTAACACATTGTAAGTTATCTCAATCTGTTCTCTTTTAACATAGATTGTAGTGGACATTATTTTTGTTGTTAATATTAACGTTTTTTCCCTTTATTGTCATACCTTAAAAGTCCTTCCCCACACCTATATTAGAAAAAGATTCACTCATTTTTTTTTCTTAGGAATTTTTATGGTATAACTTTCTAATTAAATATTAGAATTAGAATTCATTATTCAGAGTGAGACAAGGATCCAGTTAATATTTTTCATGAAATTCCTGGGTAGTTCATCCCAAATTGAACAAATTCATCTTTTCTCCCATTAATTGAAATGTGTCCTTTTTCATATGATATCACTTAATTTTAATTCTCACAGTAATCCACTTAAATACATAATTCTCTGGATTCCTTATGTGCTCCTCAAACTAAAGCACTTTGGAGAACTTAAGATTTTCAATTAAAGACAAACCTGAAGTTGATTTTTTCCCCTAATGAATAAACTTTTTTCTAAATGCGCCTGGCTTCTCCGGACATGTTTGCAAGCAAGGGATTTGTAAAAGGAGCAGGTGCAGGAAGAGTGACTTGCGTGGCAGCAAAGCAGGACCTTTTCTGGACCTCTGATGCTTTTCTTCACAGGAGGCAGCTGGGAAAGTAAGCGTGTGCGACAGTTCCATGGCACAGATCCTTGCACCAGGCTCACTGAACACTGAGCGAGGCCCAGCGTTTTCCCTGAGTCCCAATGGAACAGAAGAGGTAAGTCCCTGTGGGTAACTGGCCAACTGCTCAGGTACCTGCGCACCTGGAGATGTCAAGCTTGCTGTGTTTTGCAATACTGTGTATTTCAAGCCACGAGTTCCTTGTGAACTTTAACATCTCCGTGTGTGTTGTCAGGCTGGAGAACTGGAAGATTTGCCATCAGATATGAGCATGACACTCACTCACCATTTGTCAGGGTGCTAGCAACTACTTCTTTCTTCTGTAGGATGTTACTTACGGGAGCAACGAAAGTGGAGAACTAATATTGATTAACTGCTCTTTACACAAGAGGCATTTATATTTGTTGTTCAATTCTCAGAAATTAAGGTAGATAATATCTACCATAAGTTTACAAATGAGGAAATCAAAATTCAGAGAGTAAAAGTACAGCTTAAGTGGAGGAAAAGGAGTCAAACCTAAAATACTCCACTCAGCCTTCCTAAATCGAATATTTAGTACTGAAAGATGTATAACCAAGGTAGGTTTGGCCTCACAAAATAAAAACGCCACCACCCTGTGCCAGCAGCATGTCTGGCATCTGTGTAACTGCAGTGAGGTATTGCACTTCAGTCAGGCAGTGTTACATTTTATAAAAGGAGTGTGTGGTGGGGGGAGGGGAGAGACATGCATATGTGTTTTAGAACTGACTGTAAAATATTAAGTAGTAAATTTAAGGGGTTGCTATTTTAGCATGAAATATGCATAGCTACAGTCAGAAAATGAGTTTATATTTTAACTGGACCCTGTTACTTAGGTTAGTGGTGTTTTGATGCAGAAATCAAGCAGTTACGACATTCTCTGAGCGGCTAACTTGGATGCTCGAGGGTGGGCTAAATTGTGTCAAAAATGTGGACTTGTAGACTCTAGCAGGGGCGGCCAATCTTTTGATATCTCTGGGCCACACAGGAAGAAGAAGAGTTGTCTTGGGCCACACATTAAATATATTGTGACACATAATCACCAAAAAAAATCTCATAATGTTGCCCTAGCTGGTGTGGCTCGGTGGATTGAGTGCTGGCCTGCAAACCAAAGGGTCGCTAGTTCGATTCCCAGTCAGGGCACTTGCCTGGGTTGCAGGCCAGGTCCCCAGTAGGGGGCGCGTGGGAGGCAACTACACATCGATACTTCTCCCCCTCTTTCTCCTTCCCTTCCCTTCTCTCTAAAAATCAATGAATCTTTTTTAAAAATCTGATAACATTCTAAATAAGTTTACAATTTTGTTTTCAGCTGCATTCATAGCCATCCTAGGCCAAAGGCAGCCTGGGGGCATACCCCTGTTGAGGCTTAATGAGATCAGGGATTGAATCCCAGTGCTACTTACTAGTTGGGTGACCATAGGTAGTTTCTATAACTTATTTAAGCCTCAGTTTCCTCATCTGTACATTGGGAATAATAATGGGCTTCTGATGTGAAATACCAAGGCAGTCTGTGCATCATACTGAGCACAGTCGCGTGGCTTGTAATCACCCACTGAAGGATTATGTATGATTACTTT
The DNA here is from genome assembly GCA_004026765.1 of Micronycteris hirsuta. Taxonomy (NCBI): domain Eukaryota; kingdom Metazoa; phylum Chordata; class Mammalia; order Chiroptera; family Phyllostomidae; genus Micronycteris; species Micronycteris hirsuta. The sequence continues at coordinate 102,099 of PVJI01003392.1, forward strand.
ACAGTGATACTATAGAGATGACATGATCCTATCACAAGACATACTTGTGATAATACTTTTTAGCCCCCCAGATGTATAATCATAAAACACCCATTTAAATAATCTCTGCTTTTATTTTTTTAATCCTCACCCAAGGATATGTTTTTATTGATTTTTTTGAGGAGGAGAGAGAGAAACATCAATTGGTTGCCCCCCATACCCACCCCGACTGGTTAAACCTGCAAATTAGGTATGTGCCTTGACCGAGAATCAAACCCTCAGCCTTTTTTTGTATGGGATGATGCTCCAAACAACTGAGCCACCCAGCCAGGGCTAAATAATCTCTGCTTTTAGAATGTGTGGCTATCGTTTAGCAGAGCTACTATCGATATTGAGCAGGAGTGCTGTTGTGGGAAAAACTGTGGTCTCTGAGACTTAAAACTCACAGAGCTATATGACCTTGGGCACGTACCTCATGACTGAGCCTAAGCTCCTCAGAAGCAGTGTGATGAAATAGGAGGTGTGTGAACTGACTAAACGTTAAATGCACTTGGGTTTCTTTGACTATAAATAGGGGCGGATAAACTGATTACTCACCGGCAGGTTCCCCAGGGCTCATTCAGCTACTAAATTCTGTGGTTGCAAATACGTATTCCTTTTTTCTTCCTTTTACCTTTGTAATTTTTTTCAGGTTCAAATAACTAGCAACTAAAGCCCAGATTAGTTATCAAGCTTCCTGGTTCCTCATTAATTCAGCGAATTAGTAGGAAAGCAAAGAACCTAGATACTGTCATTTTAAAAATCTATGTGGCATATGATGGATACTCAAATAATATGTTTTGATAAATAAGGATGGTGGATGATTAATCTATTATACAGATGCACTAATTAACATTAACAGATTGTTAGGTGACAAAGAGAGGGTCCCCAAATCTTTGCCACTAAGACAAAAGCAATCAACTGAACTCTAGAAACCAATCAGATGACTAGAAATCAGTGTCTGGCAGTAAAATCACACAACTGTTGCTTTTTTTTTTTTAAAGATTTTATTTATTTCTTTTCAGAGAGAGGAGAAGGGAGGGAGAAAGAGAGGGAGAGAAACAGCAATGTATGGTTGCCTCTCACATGGCCCTCACTGGGGACCTGGCCCGCAACCCAGGCATGTGCCCCAACTGGGAATCGAACCGGGACCCTCTGGTTCCCAGCCCGCGCTCAATCCACTGAGCTACACCAGCTGGGCCAACTGTTGCTTTTTTAAAAATGAGGATTTAAAAAGAAATTTGAAACAGGCCATGCCATGTATAGAGCTGACTGTATGAACTGCAGAGGAAACAAGGGAATACTTCTTTAAGAAGTGATTGTTGAAGGCCTGAGAGAAGTAGCTTTAGGCAGGAAAGAGCAAACCTGTGAATTAAGAGCCGCTTTTGTCAAAGCCACTTCCGTGACACTCATCAGTGTGCCCTGCATGTTTTTGTTACCACTTGCCAATTTTGTTTCCTTCAGTTGTACGGAAAGTTCTCTTTTTCAACACAGTTCCTCAAGCACTGGAAAATGTGCATTTGGCTTGACTTAGGATCTACGTTTGTCAGCAGCTCCCATTAGAAGTTTGTCACTTGTCCAAAACTGCACTTTATTGGATGCCAACCTGTAGTTAGCAAAGTCTTACACAGAAAACACTGTATTTCATCCCAAACATAAAAAGATATGTATTTTTTTTTAAAGATTTTTTTATTTTTATTTATTTTTAGAGAGAGGGGAGGGGAGGGAGACAGAGAGGGAGAGAAACAGCAGTGTACGGTTGCCTCTCACATGGCCCTCACGGGGACCTGGCCCGCAACCCAGGCATGTGCCCTGATGGGGAATCGAACCGGGACCCTCTGGTTCCCAGCCCACGCTCTATCCACTGAGCTACACCAGGCAGGGCAAAAGATATGTATTGATCAATAATTTTATAAGCAAAACACAAATCCTTATTCCTAAAGGAATTTTTCTAGAAGGGTTAATGTACTCTTTCAGTATTCTGGAAAAGGATGTGGGAAGCAAATATAAATCAGCTTTTACCTCCAAAATGAAAAATCTATTATTTAATTATTAGAATATTTTCATCTGTTAATCTAGAAGAAATGTTTCTACCGGATCAATAAGCAACCTGCTGTTTCAGTATAGAAAGAACACAGCGTACTGTTTTATCCTCTGCACATCTGGTGGTTAACTCGATGATATTTCAGTATGTAGAAGGTGAAAATTAGTTTTAGGGATTCTCGCTAAAGAGTAAGATAAAAGTTTCCAGATTACCTCACTGAAGCTCATTACTTAATTCAAGGTATTTTTAATAGAGAGAAATTTAGATGAGTTATGGCATGTATGTTAGGGCTAAAAAAGTGAAAATATTTTATAATGTAACTCCTTGAGAAGATGTTAAGTTAAAAGCGCGTGGTATATTTCCTTGTTTCCCAGCCGGCATGGAAAGATCTCTTTTTCTGTTTGAATAGAGCACACAGCAATGTAAGCATTGCTTAATCATGTGTCGTGCAACTTTAAAAACTGGCCAGTCCACTAAAGTGTTCCAGACATACACACCCACATGCACACCCTCTCACGACACTCACCTGTCTCCTGGGGCCTGCTGTTTAATGAACTGGGAGCCCGTTTGCGTCCTCTGTGCCCGGGAACACTGTACCTGTGTACCTGCAGATTGGCTGCTTGGAAACCTGGGGCGTCAGGTCACATGATTGTTGCTATGAGTGTGGAGGTGCAGTTTTCTTTTCTTTCTTCTGCATACATATATATCTATATATTATTTTTTTCTTTCTTACTCTTAACTGGGGAAATGCTGCAAGTTGATAGGTGTTTGCAAGCCCAAATCTGAAAACTTTGGACTCCTGGCTTGTGATTGTTGGATTATCTTTGGATTTATCTTAGGGTGCCACACCTCCTATCCAGGCGGCAGCTGTGGGCTTTTCTGTGGAGCAAGAAGCTTTTCAGACCACGGCAGAGAAGCCTAGACCAGAACCTGCCGAAGTCCTGCATCTGTGCAAGACCCGGGTGGCCGAGCTGGAGCTGTGGCTGCACCAAGCCAACGTGGCATTTGAGCCGGAAACATTAAACGCAGCCATGCAGCAGGTGGTGGAACAGCAGCTGGCAGGGTGCCAGGTAAGGCTGATGGGTCAGAGTTCAGGGCTTTGCCTCTTCACCAGTCACCTGATCTCTTTGCCAGTTTCTCTCAAAGCAACAGTGTGTTTCTTTCTGTTACTCTGACCACTTGGCTTCTGGCCTCGACTTTGGCTTCTGGCCTCGACTTTCTGTTCTCAGGGTAATTATTTGAAATGATTCATGTAAAGAATATTTGGGAACACAGTAGTAATGGATCAGAGCTCAGAATCTAGAGCCTACATCCAGGTCTGTCACATTAACCAAATTTGAGAAAGTGAACTTGTCACCTCATTTTCTTCATAAGCAGGTTATCTCTTAGGACTTTGCCAGGATTAAATGAGATGAGGTGCGTAAACCAGCATCTGCTGTATAGAGGGTATAAATAGTGTTTAATAAGTGCTGTTATTTTGATTCAGAATAATAAGTTCTTTGAAAGCTTATTCATCAGAAATGAAACTGAATATCCTGATTTGCAAGATTGCAGACACAGCACAAAAGGCCTTCGCTGCCATTATAGACGACTAACTACTCCTGCTGTTCCATGGGAGGGGCTGGAATAGAAACTACCTTCCTGTAGTCACTTTGAGTAACAGCTTCAGGCTCAGCCTAAAGGTGGGGAATCCCTGTATCTGTATCTCTCCAGGGATGGTTCAGAATGATGATTTCACAGACACATAATTGACTGTCAGGACAGCTGAAGCACTTCCCCCCATGGTGCTTAGACCAGCGCTGGACTGATGTCTCTGCTTGATTGGCTCATTTGTCTGTGAAGTGGTTCCCAAGAGTGAGGACAACCTCTCAGCGTACCCCATCTCACTGGCCCAGTCACAGGGAGCTTTTCTACAGCCTGCACTGGGGTAGCGGGTAGCTTCTCCTTTTCACATTCAGGTCCAGTGCCTGCCTAGTGGGGGACCCAGGCAGGCAAGCTGACCTCCTTCCCTGGACAGCTAAGCACCTCTGACCCTAAAAGTCAACTCTGAGGGGTGGGCTCACTCAAATACCGTCATAGTTACATGGCCTGATAGAGGAGGCATGGGAGTCTGGAAAAGACGGTTGTACAACACAGAACAGTGCTATGCTAAACTGAACCTATAGCTGTTCAAAAGTTGAGTATGAGCCACTTGACTCCATCCAGGATCAATCTGCCAAATGATTGTCCTGCTGACTAGGTAGACCCTCATATTAACTCCTGGATCACCACCAAATTCCCTGCTTGGACCACTTGTGAGTTCCATGATTTGGGGGGCTGCTCAAGGAAAAGACACCACCACAAGGTGGCGGTAGCATGCAAGAAGCTTTATTTGGGCAGGATTTTGGTAGACTGGGAAGTCCCTCACAGCAGGAGAGGCAAGGGATAGGGGTGGGGCCACTACCCGGAAGGGGAAGAGGGAGAGGGGAAGAGGACAAGGAATCTCCCTGTGGATCGGGAATCCAGAGGAACCTTGTGTGTCTAGGTAATGTCCGTGAGCCCTGAAGGACAGCAGAGGCTAGGGTCTTTTAGAGCCCTTGAGTTTGTCTTAACCATGCCAGCAGACGTGGGTCTAGTCTTGAGTTTGGCGCCAGTGGGATTTGAGCTAATGGTCTTGGCCTGCTGTGAACAATTCAACATTATAGAGACCAATATATAGGGGCCATCTTTGGCTCATTTACATAAGGCAATGGCACATACAATTTAATATTGAAACAAAAGCCTTTCAGTGGTCTGTAAAAACGCCAGGTTCTCAGTGGGAAAATATACAAAGGGCAGGTGCAGACCGATTAGTCAAAAATTATTTTTGGTAATTTGAGAAGAAATGTTCAGCCTTGATTATTTAAAACCTAAATCACAACAGCTGTTGTCTTGTTCCTACATTACGTTGGCAAAAATTCTATCATCCTGGAAAACTGGAGAAAAAGCTCTACTAATGTCTTGTAGTTCTGCCTATTGGTTCAGTGTTTCGGGAAGTCAGCTGTCAGCATATAAAATGTTCATCTTTGACCATTACTTTATTGGCCCTCTGAAAGTAACCTAAAATGGAAGAAAATGTTCATGGCAGTATCAATTACAATAGTGAAAAACTGGAAATAGCTTAAAAGGGTAACAATATTCCTGTTGTTAAGTGCATCATGGAATATCAACTTGTAACTGTTAAAGTTGGAATCATGAAGCATATGTATGTATACACATGAAGGTGTGTATATAAAATAACTAATGGGAAAAAATAAGTGCAAAATTATAGTCTGTTTTGCTTACAGCCACTCTAAAATCCAAGTGTACGTGTTATTTAAGCGTAAAAGAATCTATACAATAGTTTGCTTGGATGGAGGAGTTAATAAGGCGTACTATTTGAAAATTTGTTGTAAGGCTAGTGTTTTTCCTTAAGTTTCTCTCAAAGAACTGAACTCGTTCTTGGTGACGCACTCACTGAGTTTTGAGCACAGATGATCCCAGTGCTGGAGTGTGAGTCTGAATGCGCCTGTGCACTTGTGTGCCCAGCCAGCTGGCACGCCTGTTCGGGCTCCTGGGCCCCAGACAGGGCAAACTCGATCTGTCGAGGAGGAGTACAGTAGCTTACTGGGAAACTTCCTCCAGCTGATTTATTTTTAGACCCACAAGTAAGTTGGCCAGATTTATCAATGACTTAGTGTTTTAGATTCCAAATTATTTCCTCTGTGGTCTTCTTCTGATATTTTGGAAGCTTATTTGGCTTGAGAAAGAAAAGGAGAAAGAGCAAGGGTAAGAATTTTCAGAGTAGTGGGGCTACCCGCCACCCCAGTACAGGCTGTAGAAAATCTCCCCATGACGGGGCCAGTGAGACAGGGTACTCTGAGCGGAATTCTTCCTTTAAATTACTCCTCAGTACTTGGCAAAAGGAAAAGGTTAGGATGGTGGAAGAAAATAATAGTTGACACAGAATATATATCAAGCACTGGCCAAAGTACATAGATTTAACTGTAACTCGTCAGAGTGACCCTAGGAGGCAAGTTTTGTTATTATTCCCATTTTGCAGATGACTAGAGTCACACTCATGCAAAGTAAGGTGCCTGAGTTACCCAGCCAGCTACCAAGTAGCAGTGCTGGCATCTGAACCCAGGTAGTCTAGTTCCAGCATCTGTATTCTTAACCACTGTGCTATGCTGGATATATTCAGCTACATTTTCTAAAGTGATTGTAGAATCACTTATATTTGAGAATGACAAATGCAATTTGGGTTTCATTTGGTTGCACCCCTGTTGATAAGCATAAGAATTATGTGAAAGGTTTTTTTACCCCCCAAGGTCCCTTCCAACCTCTGTTTCTGGGACTTCTTATAGATATTTAGGTAGAGAAACTGAATCTAACTTACATTGGGATATAATACTCATTTGAGACCAAAACTATGACTAATTAAATGATTTTATTTCCTAGGCTATGCTAACAGAGATTGAGCACAAGGTTGCCTCTCTGTTAGAGAACTGCAAAGATCAGGGTTTGGGAGATAGCGGAGCCATTCAGCAGGAGGCCGAAGCACTTGCCTTGAAACTAAAAACTGTGAAGTCCAATTTGGAAAAAGTCCAGCTGATGCTTCAGGAGAAATACAATGAGGACCAGGTAAAATATGGCTATGTGGGGACATGTATGCGTATATATGTTTAAGGGAGACCCCTTGGGAAGGAACTCGGGTGGAGGTGATGAGACAGCCAGATGAATTGCACTAAGTAGGAAAGCACTGTGCCTCTTCCAGCTGTGAGAGATAGCTGCACTGCCTTTTCTTATTGGTTTCACTTCTGCTGTGAATTTTCCTATTTAGCTTGTTATTACTGATAGCGTTGGTTTCATCTGGGTTGATCTCGCTGGCAATGAGGTTTGTGTAAGCCTTTATAAAAGAAGGATGCATTTTAAAGGGGTTTTGTGAATCTAATGCACTGGAAAAGGAAGCCTTTGTAGATAAGACTAAAATTTGACATCAGAAACACAAAACCTATAACTAGAGACATTGAAATTAAGAACAATCTAACAATAGCCAGAGGGGAGGGGAGAGGGGACTGTGGGGAGAAGGGTTTTCAGGAACTGCTATAGAGGACACATTGACAAAACCAAGGGGGAGGGTGGGAGCAAGGGAGGGAGGTGGGTTTGGATGGGGTGGGGGGAGGGGAGGGGAGAAAATGCAGACAACTGTAATTGAACAATAAAGTAATTTGAAAAAAAACCACAAAACCTGTTTCCAGGTTACTTTTGTTACTCATTTACAAATATTTACATGTACTAATCATAGTAGCGTATACTTAAAGTGTTCTTGTGACTTAAAAGCATTCTGTGTTTATAAATGCAAATGTATATCTTATGAGTAGGCTCTTACTATACATAGGAAATATGTATATATATTTATATATAGCTCCATACTTATGAGATGGTTGTTCTTACTTGGAGGGCTTATATTCACAGAAATAAGATTAGCTGAGATACACAAGCCATATGGTTCCCCTTTCATATTAATATATTCCTTTTTTTAAAAAATTCTACCTATATTGTAGACATAAGGGACATTTTTAATTTATAAGCATAATACTATTTCTCTTTGATTTTTTTTTTACTTTGTTCTTAATGGAAAAAAAAATAGACTTCCTGGCCTTTAATGATTGATTGGATGAAGTAAGTTGAGGAAATGATAATGTGGCCTCATCATCAAATGTAGTGGGTTTTGAAGTTGTTATGAAATAAGCACACTAAATTATAGTGTATAATTAGAGTAAATAATGAAATGCAGTTGTTTACTTCATATGAAATATTTCCATTATGTAGTCTCATTATTAGAATTAAAATGGGTCATCTTTTGAAATAAGTAGCCTACCATCATGAAATTTTTTGCAGCATTCCACCATTCTGAAGCAACCTGTGGAGCATCAAAAAGTTCTCCAACCAGAGAACCTTTCTGAATGTGAATCTGTTATTATGGAAAGGCCACCGTTCAGCAGACAAAAAGATTCACAGCAGCAACAGGTAATGTGATCCCCTAAGAGTTGTAAGGATGAAAATAATACATGGAAGTTCCCTTGAACTAAATCCTGCAATGGAGTGTTTTCTCCTGCGACGGAATGGGAAGTGTGGTGTGTGGTGTTCCTGTGTGTGCAGCCACTCTGTGTCTGGGTGTTCGCTGCAGCATCTGCTTTGCTCTCCTGTGCCACACCTGGGGACACCCTACCTTTGCTACTTTATTAACTTGCATCTTATATCAAACTAAGCATGTTATCTGCAGGTGAACTTACCTGTGTCACTGCAACACCTCTTTCCCTACTTCAAAATGTGTTTGTATACTATTGGTGATTTGCCATGTGTGATACACACATACACAAAGGTCTGTCCGGAAAAAATCCAGCCATTGTTAATGTAAGGAGAACCGTTTGTTCGACACCCATATAACCTGGCAGCCAAGAAGAGTGGACTGGAATGCTCATGCATGAACAATAATGACTTCACTGTACTAGTCACTGGGGGCAGTAGACTCCATTGAATGAGCATATGTACTGTGTGGTCGTTGCATTCAAGTAAAGCAATGAATCTGCATCATATTTTGCATTAAGCTTGAACATTCCTCCGTGGAATCATTCCAATGATTCAGAAGGCTTTCGGCGATGATGCAATGAGTGCAGTGCAAATAAAAATGTGGCACAAATAGTTCAAATCTGTTGAAAGTGATCCACGTTCTGGAAGGCCTGCGATAAGCAGACCACCTGAGAATGTTGAACGTGTGTGGGCTGCAATCAGCCAACATCGGCGACTGACAGTGGGAGAACTAGAAGGCGATCTGGGGATTCCAAAAACTATTGTGTCTGAGATTTTGACACAGAATCTTGGCATGAAAAATGTCATGGCAAAATTCTTTCCATGGCTTTTGCTACCAGAATGGAATGAACATCGTGCTGCCGTTGCTAATGATTTGATTCAAACCACTACCAATGAACCAGTTTCCTCAAGAAGGTCATAACTTTGAGGGGACTGAGGCGTCATTGTGCTATGTATAATGTTACTTGTATCTTCTATCTTCTTCAGTACATGTCTCTATTTTTCATATTACATGACTGGATACCTTCTGGACAGACCTTGAATGTAAACAACACTTGTGTGAAATATTTTCAATAGGTGTTTGAAAAATAAATATTAATGAGAACAAGCAAGCAAAAAAGAAAAATAGAAAATATGATATAGGAAGTGGTTCAAAATCAGTTTATCTCAACAGAAGAAATCCTTGGATCATCAGTGAAAACCTTGATTGATTGGACCATTTCAATCTTATTCAATCATAGGTATTGGAGTTGAAACCAATGGAACAGAAAGATTTAATCAAATTCATAGAATTTAATACTAAGAAAATGTGGCCTGAGTACTGCCAACATGATAAAGAGACAACTCAGAAATCATCTACGAGGTAACATATTTTTATTTTTTTTATTTTTTTTTTGAGGTAACATATTTTTAAAGAGTTGGACATCCAGTAGTTTGTTGGTTGGGAGAATTAAAGATTGTTTCTTATAAAACATTGCTTGAAGGTAATAAAAGTTTTGTATGTTAATTTTTCTTTGCACCTTTTGTTTTTTCTTAAAAGCAGTGAGGCATCTAGCCCTGAAAATGATGCTCCAGACTCAGGTTTGTCAAACCAGGGCCAAAATGGAGATAAGTGGCAATATTTACATCATGAACTCTCGTCAAAAGTAAGGCTACCTCTCCCTCAGCTTGTGGAACCTCAGGTCAGTGAGTTACCTCTGAAAGCCCAACAAGCATTCATTAAATACACTTGTATGTTCTGCATTATGAAGCAATTTATTTTCAGAAAGCAAAGATGCCAAGTGAGTTTTCCTATTGGCTGACTTTCCCCGCCCTCCTGGAAATGGGCCTTCCTTACGTGTCCCCGCCCCTTTGTGCTTCTCTAGCACCCTGGGATTCCCTGAGCAGAGCTCCTGCTATACTGGCACCTGTTTATTGTCTGTATTGCCCATTATATGGCATGAGAAGAAAGATTGTGTCTGCCTGGTTCATATTCGAATGCCTGGCACAGCACTTAGAACATAAAATCTCAGATGAAAAAGAGATCACGTACTAAACCTGATAAGCTCAGACAGAGGTGGCCAGCATGACAGGACTTTCAAACTCAGAGGCCGAAAGTAACTATATAAGATGGTCTGAACATAAAAATTCCTAGCTAAAAGCGGATCATGGCAGGGAGTAGAGTCCGAGGCCTGTAGCTTTCTTGACAAAGGTCAATCTTTACCTTAAATGAGCCGGTCTATTATCTTTTTGCATCTAAGATAACATACCTTTGGAATGTCAGTCTCCTTTTCCAGACCCCTCAGGCGACACCCACACACCAGAGCACTAGACCACGGAGCCCCTCATTGTTATCTTGTTCCCCGCATACCGTTTCTATGTGCTATAAATGTTAATCGTTAACTATCCTATATCCTCCGGTGTAAGAGAAGCATGTGACTCTCTGTTTTACTTTTTTTCAGTCTCAGAGTTCCCCTGCTTTGCTTTCTCCCTCCTCCCTAATCTACCACCAGTGAATTTCATTACCCAGCCCCCTTGTAGCTCCTCCTTTGATTCTAATGTGTAAGGTAGGCTGTAAAGCTGCCGTTCTCCATCTGGTGGATTTTTCTCAATCTGGTGGGATTTTGCTTCCTAGTAGTTGTCAGTTTTGGCTCAAATAATCTCACAAAAATTCTCTACAAGTTTGGATGTTTCTTACATCTACAAAATGAGTGCATAATATATGCAGAAAACATTTTGAAAAAATGATACAGTGCTATATGAGTGCCTTTCCTCAAGATTATTTGGAATCTGCAGTGTGCCAGCCCCTGTGCCAATGGTACCCATCAGTTGCTATTCCCACCAGCCCACCTTAGTGTTGCTGTTACTGGCCTTATCCATCCTGTGCCAGCCACCACTGGATTTCTCTCTGAATGGGTAGCTCGTGAGCAGGATAACGCTGTCACTCACAGCAATCAAGCTTGTGCCTTCAACATTGCGTTCAGACTCCCCAGGCAAAGGCTAACAAACATCTCCCAATTCCCGAGTCTCGCAGGAACTCTTCAGTTCTCTTCTGTTCTGTAGAGGACCTTATTTGACAAATTACAGTGGAATCAAACTCCTTCGTAGGGCTTTAGTCTTGATTTTTCCTGTTATCCTAGCTGTAGTGTGTTTATCATCTCTTTCCAAGAGTAGACACCATCCGTAGTTCTTTCCCCAAACAGAGCCACCTGTTACCACCCCACCCCCCGTGTCTTTTTATGTCAGTTTCCAAGAAAGAAATTAACTCAGAATCATTCTCTCTTCTGAAGTGATTGCTCATTTTCAAAACTTAATTGGCTTTTCAGTAACAAAGTCAAGATGCAGATCTGTCCCTGGAGTGACCGTATTTTATCTTAAGCATTGTCTATATACCAGGAGTTTAATAGTAGGACGTGGGAAGAGAAGTAGCTAACCTGGTGACACGGGTAGCATTGCTACTAAATTGGAAGATGAGTGATTTTACTCTGTTTTCCAAATTATGTTTTTTCCCCTTGTTTTGCTGTCTAAATGGATCGCAAAGTGTTTTAAGTAAAGGCTGTGATGACTTTTCCAGCTGTCCAAAATATTTAAAATTTAATGACTTTTTTCTTATAAACCAAGAAGTTAACTTAGAAGACAGCATGCTAATGCTTAAGGCTTTTTTTTTTTGCTGCTTTGCATTAATACCAGCAAAATCTCACAAAATCTCTAATAGCATTTTCTCTTTTAAAAACAGCTTGCCACAGATATGAGTAATCTACTTAGTGTGAGTGTGTATAACTTTAGATACCCAACAGCTGAAGAACTGAAAACTTACACCAGCCAACTCGAAGACCTGCGTCAAGAAGCAAACAACCTTCACACACAGGTAGCAGCTGTGCATTATGCATTTTCCTCAGTGCAACAACAACAAAGAAGGGAGAAATAATACTGTAAACTGGTCATAATTTTCTTTACAGACAAATAATAGAATGCATAATGGAATGGGTCTTAGAATTGCAAATACAATTTCTCGCTCTTGCCAACTTTGATAAATTTAGTAGTGGCCGCCTAGAGGACCAAGTACAAAGGCTTCTGAACCTGAGTCCAGGGTTAACAGGGACGAGGACCACAATTGATTGTCACTGTCTGCAGTGGTGCTCTGGGATGGGAAGGGTGAGGAGGGAGGGGGAGGATCAGCAAGGCTTCTGACCGTGAGTAGGCTTAACGCTGAGACGTGTGCTGGGTAATGTTAGGTATCCATCAGAGCAGCCAGTAGGAATCAGAGCCCAAATTGGGGTGATTACTAGCTTTAACATGTTCCAAAATCACTTGTAACTGGTCAAGAGTTCAAGATGATTGTGGACAAAGAAAAAGAGGTGGTTCCAACAGCTTTTGCTAAAACGGACCTCTGGCTCTTAAACTCTCCAGGACATAGTAGCATTCCCTTAGGGACCTCCATGGAGTTCTGCATCCATGGGTGGCTTTAATTCTTACAATCAGCCCATAAATGACACTCCTAACTCCCCCTTGCTTCACAACCCATCCCTGTCTTTTTAAAATTTGAGATGTAATTGACATATAACATTGCATTAGTTTCAGGTGTTTGACATAATAATTCAATATTTGTATATATTGCGAAATGCTAACTGCAATAAGCCTAATTAACATCCATGACCAAACCTAGTTATACAGTTTTTTTTTGTGATGAGAACTTTCAAGATCTACTTTCTTAGCAACTTTCAAATATGCAATACAGTATTTTTTTTAAAGATTTTATTTATTTATTTTTAGACAGAAGGGAAGGGAGGGAGAAAGAGAGGGAAAGAAACACCAACGTGTGGTTGCCTCTCACGTGGCCCCCACTGGGGACCTGGCCTGCAACCCAGGCATGTGCCCTGACTGGGAATAGAACCGGTGGCCCTTTGGTTCACAGGCCGCGCTTAGTCCACTGAGCTACACCAGCCAGGGCTGCAATATAGTATTATTAACTATAGTCACCATGCTGTACCATCCTTTAAGATATTTTACCTCTCTTTAATCAACCCCTTCAACCTCCTTGCCTTCTTTCCCTTTTCCAGGCATACTTGATTTCTTTAACCCACTTTCTCCTACACTAAAATGTGGGAGCAGGGGGCAAAGGAGTAGTATGATTTTTCTGGGACCACACTTCCACCTTATGGCCCCTGTAACCAAGTCCTTCAATCTTGCGATGTACCTTTAGTACACCATTCAGTAGTCAGCTTCCTACCTGACACTGAGTTGCTTAAACTCAATGTGTTTGAAAATGACTGATTATAAAAAAAAGTATAACATTATAAACTATAACAGAAACCAGGGAAAATGTGGGCAGAGGAAGACAGGGAATCCTAACGATTTTTATTTTTTCTTTTCTCTTTACTTAGGAAAACACGACAGAAGAAACATACGTACATTTGGATAAAAAGTTATTTGAACTATTTCTGACCCTCAGTCAGTGCCTTGGCAGTGTAGAAGAGATACTGCAGACTCCCGGGCTCTCCAGAGGGGATGTGTGTGCCCAGCAGGCGTACTACGAGGTAGGGAACTTCCAGCAAGCCCATGTGCTGGCCATTTCCGCAGTCAGTGCACTATTTAAGCCAGAGCTGAAGCCTCTGAAGCTCAGAGCTCATTCACTATCTTCCTGTCTCTCCACTTTGCAGACACTGGCTCTTGAGCTGAAAAAACTTTACTTAGCTATGAGTGACAAGAAGAATGATCTTTTGAAAGCCATGATTAGGCCTGGCAGGACCACCAACTTGTTCCCTGAATGTTTTGATAACCTCCAAGTTTACCTGGAGCACACGCAGGCTGCTGCTGCATCCAGAAGCAAGTCCCTGAAAGCTGGCCTCGACTATAACCGCAGTTACCAGGTACAGGTCTGGGTGCTCTGCCTTCGTTGGCAATGTTTTAGGTTCCTATGCGGGCCCCTAATTTCTATTAGTTTCTATTCCTGGTGGTGTTTGTGAATAGGAGTTGCTAAGAAAATTCTTATTTAGAAAGGGATGAGGCTTTCTTTCTGTGAATGTCTTTTAGTTTTGCTGCTTATGGTTGGAGACCATTCCAAAGCCAGGACCTTTCCAAAATCTTGGGTATGCATGTGTTATGTTGAGCTAAAGTACTGTTTCTTTCCTGTATTGCATTCAGCCACTCAATGAATGTCCTGTGGGAGGATTTCTAGGTAAGAGGGAGCCATGAAAATTTTTGAAAAAAGAAATGCCAGTTTGTGTATGTTTCAGGGAGACTCACCTGGCAATTGTCTAAGGTGGCCTAGAGGAGAGACTTGAGGCAGGTAGACTAGTTAGGAAGCTGCTAAAATTGTCCAATGAAAAAAAAATGAAACACAACACTGCTTACGAAGGAGTTTTGCCCATAAAATCAAACCCGAGTCTGATAACATACTGAAATGTATTCTGATGACGTACTACAATATCTGAGATTCGCTTCACAATTTATCGGAGAGAAGGGGGGTTACGTGCAGTCGAGAAAGTTCCAGAGAGTGCAGATGTGAGACGAGCAGGCACAGTCAGCAATTATTAAAGTGGACCATGGCAATGCAGGGCTGTCTCTATTTTGGTACATGTTTGAAATTTCTGATAGCACAAAAATTAAAGGACGACTAATTTTTTTCTTTAAAAAAGGTATTGAAGCCCTAAATGAAATTTTCACTGTTTCTGGCATTTATCTTTTTATACAGAATGAAATAAAGCGGTTATATGATCAACTTATTAAGAATAAAACATCTTTACAACAGTCTTTGAATGAAATCAGTGGCCAGAGTATTGATGAACAACTTCAGGTAATCAAGTCAAAATAATTCAAACTGACCTAACCTCAGAGTCTTGTGTTTAAGCTGTGTTTCTGAACCACTTCCCTTCGTGAGTGAAGGCCAGGCATAAATAAATAAATAAAAATGAAAATGTTTGTGTTGAGCTTCAGAAGCACGTCTTAAGTAGTACATTGTGAAGTGTAAATCAAAACAACAAAAGACCTTTGTCACCTGGACAAAATTTGAAGTTTGTGCCGTGTTGGGAAATGTACCCTCACCCTCTTAGTAGGGGTGCTGATTGGGGACCATTTGGTTAGACTGTATCCAGATTTTCAGCATAAATGCTCTTCCATTCCAAAGCAGTTTCATTTTATTTATTTATTCAGCAAGTATTAATCGAGGACCTGCTCTGTTCAGACACTGCTCTCGGTGCTGGAATGCATTTGTCTGAAGGAAATAAATGCACAGAGATGAGTGTGTATATAAATATTCAAGGGTGGATCAGGCAGCACTGCTTGAAGTAAAAACTAAATGGCCCACAAGTCCATTAAGAGTGGACTCTTACAAACAGTGAGCAGCCTAACAGTGGCAAACTGCATCTATTAGAACGCATTAGGAACAAACTGCCAACTGGGGATCTTTGGGGAGAGCTGTTGGTGGGGAGGGGAAAGTAGGACTTTCATTTTCCCTTACTATTTTTCTTTTAAATGAATACGTACACTTCTCTAACTTATTTAAAGTGTTTTCCTTTGTGCATTGTCTCTTTAGAAAGCAGATGCCTATACAGTGGACCTGCAGAACTCTGAGAGCCGAGTAGCAAAACTCGGAGCTGAAGGGCAGAGGCTTCATTTACCTTATCCTTTACTCCAAGAGGTTTACAAATTAGAGGTATGTCTGAGCAAAAAACATTTAAGAGGTGAATAATTATGATTTGTTACAAGGAGTAAGACTTTTTCCTCCCACCATGGAGTTTAGTTTTGTTCTTCATTTGGATTATCTTCATGGCTATATGAAACTGTTTGGCACCCCTGGTCTTTCCTTTCAGGATGTGCTTGACAGCATGTGGGGCATCCTGAGAGCCAGGTACTTGGAGCTCAGCAGCCCTTTCATCACCGAGAGCCAGCAGGATGCTTTGTCGCAAGGCTTGGAGGAACTGGTGAATATTGGAAAGGAAAAGCTTGCCCATGACCACTTACAGCAAACCAAAAGTAAAGTTGCCTTACAGGCTCAAATACAGAATCACAAGGTAAGGCCCATGGGCAGGATCACGGTTTCGTAGACGATGTTTCTCTGAGTGTGAGCAGGGAGCATCCAGTTTCTTCCTTGGTTAACTCTACATCATTTATTAATTCTTTTAACATGCATCTATTAGAATGCTTATTGTGTGCCAGGAACTCTTCCAAACTTTGAGAATATGATGGTGAATGAAAGCGGACATTGTTCCTTACATTTGCAGAACTTTCAGTTGATTGAGAAGACATTATCAAGGAATCATCCAGACAGATTTAAAATTAAAATTGGGATACATGCTTTGAGCACATTTAATGGGGAAACTTAATTTGAGAGGTTAGAAAAGGCCTCCTGAGAACAGACATCAGAAGAAATATCTATTTAAATATATAAAGGTATATCTAGTGTAATGTAACAATAAACCCTTTAGTTTTCCATTCATCTCATTAAACAAAACCTCACAATTACCAGCAAAAGATATGCGATGATTTAAGTGCTGATAATAAAAACCGGGTAAGACATAGTTCCTACCTTCAACAAGCTTAAGTCAAGGCCTTTGTTAAGTAGGCCTTCATCTAAGAAACTTGAAGGTAAATATGTATATAGGGTGGAGGGGAAGAGGAAAAAGTAATAGCAATTGGTGGGCCCTGGACTAGCCGCTTTATAAACCTTCCATGTGTCCTGTACAAGGAATCAGAGAAGGGATTCACACTGAGGTTCCTCCAAACGAGTGAAGAGCTGGCGTAAACGGAGAAGACCTTGTGAGGGAAAGCTCTCCCCTTCAAAGGCTCCTGAAGTGCATTCTGGGAGCGTTTATGTGCCAGGACTCCAAAAGATCCCATCAACAAATTTGCCATTTATTTAGCCATTTTATTGAGCAGAAGTTAAGGGTTAGGGTTTAGGAACCCCCAGCTATTGAATATGTGGGCTTCTTGGGTTAATACATCTGTCCATCCAACTTATTGTCTGGAAATTAATCAGCCACATCATTATCTACCTTTTTGTAAAGTTTCTTAAACCTTAGAATAACTGATTTAGGAAGATCTCACTGGAAATTGAAATTAATAATGTTTGCTCTTTAACATGGACTGTTTTATGGAAAATGTTAGGACGGTTTTTCTTTATGATTTGTTAAAATGTCCTTAGTGTTTAAAGACTAGGGGTTACATAGTCAATTTTTTGTTTTCTCATGTGTTTGACTCTGTGTGGCTGTCCTGGAATTTTGGATTTAAAAAGCAACTATAATTGTAAAAAAATTAAAGTAACATGGTTTGGTTTTTAAGGTTTTCGCCATGCAAAAATAAATATTAAAACCATCTCCACTTTACAGCTTTTTTTCCAGAAGCTTGTTGCCGACATGCTGTTAATCCAGACATTCTCCAACAAAATGCTTCCTTCTTTATTGCAAAAGAAAGAGACATTTTGGGCAGAACAAGTAAAAGAGGTTAAATTACTTGAAGAAAGGTCACACCAATGTGGAATAAAGCTTCAGAGTTTGTTGCAGGTATTTGGGTTATATCAACTTTGTGCTTAAGCTGAGAATTTCAGATTTTCAACCACCACCTCCGGGTGTTGAAAACAAATACCGAGATGTCATTAAGCAGTAATAAAATGGGAGATAACCATGAGGGTCCTACTCCCTGAGTGCAATACTAGCTGGGGTTTCTTATGTGTCAGTTAGGGGTGCCACGGCATCTTTCTACCTTCTAGGTGTGTGTAGTACAAATAAGCAAAACTGAAAGCACATTGAGATCTTGAATGGATCATCTAGATGGAACAGTGTCTGGTTCAGAAACTGCACTTCCTGAAAGGGCAGGCCCAGATGCTCTTTGTGACACTGATGTGGATTCCTGACCATCTTGTCCCAATTCCAAGAACAAAATTAAGCTTGCCTAAAGCTTTTTCTCAATTTTAAGATTTTCCCCTTTAACTTTTTAAACGCAGTGGATGTTAGCCAGTGGAGAAAATAAGCAAAAAGTGAGGAAATATTCAACTTTGTAATGTGATATGATATGGTGTTATTTTATGCTACTAAAGTTTTCCAGTTAGTGTGTCAAACAGATATTTATAGTAATATTTCATGGTATCAAAAATAAGACTTAAGGATCCCAGTGAGTGCCCCTAATAGCCGGGTGACCCACTATTTCATTAGATACGAGAATTATGAAGGTGGTATTTTTCCAGTGGATGATATTTAGTGTCCATAAGTCAGCTCTCTGGAGTGCTGAGACCTTAGCCGTGGGCTTCTGTAGAAATGGAGAGAGCAAGACAAGACAAGACTGAGGCTAAGGCAGTGCTACTCCCCTGGTGAAGTGTAAGCCTAGTACCTCAGAGAGTGAAGTTACACTTTAAGCACCGCAGGGTGATGTTCCATGGACTGGGGATTGGAGCAGGGAGGGAGGAAGAAGCCTCATGGAAGCTTCTGTGGAGAAAGGCTTTAAAAGTTAGCCCTTTGCCTTTCCAACTAAGAGAGAGTCTCTCTTACCGTTCTAAAGCCTCCACTGAGGTAAATGCTGAAAGTATCGCTTGAACTTAATCATTTTCACCCCTACTCAATTTGACGAGGCAAACGTAAAACACTAATGCCAGCTGGATTTTTAAAAACCTTCTCCACCAAGGCAGTGGAGTAACTTTCCATTAGACACTGAGCTCTTACTAGAGTGGGTTACATCTCTCAGAAACCCCTAGAATCTGTGCTTCAATTTTGTGTACCATTTTAGAGTTCATTTTTATTTTTATGATTAATTGTTGTCATTGTCTGGAATTAATTAAGAGGACTCCTATTGATTTTATGCTCTTGATTCTCTAGAAATGGGAAGAATTCGATGAAAACTATGCCTCTCTTGAGAAGGACCTGGAAATTCTTGTATCCACATTGCCCTCCGTGAGTTTGGTGGAAGAGACAGAGGAAAGATTAGTGGAAAGGATTTCATTTTACCAGGTATTTTGCTTCCATTGCATCTGTCAAAGACATGGTCAGTAGCACTTTGTGTGTGTGCGTGTGTGCATGCGCACGCTTACTAAATGGTTTGAATTTGAAGGTGAGTGATTTGAATTCAGATGAAATTTTGTTCATCACACAGATCACTGTCAGACACATTCAGGAACACTGCAGATTTGCATGTGAGCTCAGCATAGCCCCGTGTGGCTGGGAGTTGACGACCGTGGTCTGTGTCCTGGCTCCCACTTTTCTGTAGACCATAGGTAACCATGCCGCTTCTGCCTGTCTAAAGAGGTGGATGTCAGTGGTTGTGGGAACGAGCTAACGTATGGAAAGAACTTTGTAAACCATGAGCTTCTAAACATATATTTAGTTTTATTGCCACAGCCAACCTCTGCCTGGATATAACCTATGATCCAGACCATAATCTACCACCTGCCACAAGCGTCATAGAAAGACATCAGACTTTAAAACTTTTCATGTGTAACTTTTAGTACTATTCTCAAAGTCTCTGTGTCTCAGATTTCAATGCCACAGAAAAGATAAAACCTTGAAATGATTTTTTGAGTGACATTGAGAATATGACCAAGATGAAAATGAGTTTTGTTTTATTTTATTTTTTTAAGATTTTATTTATTTATTTTTAGACAGAATGGAAGAGAGGGAGAGAAACATCAGTGTGTGGTTGCCTCTCACGTGGCCCCCACTGGGGACCTGGCCTGCAGCCCAGGCATGTGCCCTGACTGGGAATCAAACCGGGACCCTTTGGTTCGCAGCCCACACTCAATCCACTGAGCTACACCAGCCAGGGCTAAAAATGAGTTTTAAATCTCAGGTTTTAACTCTAGAATATAAGTAATAGGAATCTGAATTGTTTGGCTAGAGGTAGTGGTCAAATACCAACTTTAAAACATCAGAAGCAGGCTTGTTGCCTGAATAGACTGGATGGAAAAATGAAAGCATGAAGTGCTTGGCAGGGCCCTGCTCAGAGGCGTTCAAGCTCCTGTAAGCAACATTTTCCGAGGCTGGAACGCTGTAGTTATGTTCTCTAAATACCTAGAAAGCTACAGTTGATGTCTTTGCCATCTTATTTTATTGAGGCTGCCCCTAAGGTAAACCTCAATCCTCTGGGAAGCTGCAATTTTAATGCATTGTTAGCCTAGGGATACAGAAGGTACCACCGGAACAGCTGAGAGAGTGCTGTTGAAAACAGATACCATTTTAAACCTCATTGTATTAAGAAACAGTCAATATTAGCCAAACTAATATAAACTTGATTATTTTCCCAAAAGTGACTATATCCCTTAAAATATCACCTGAGAGTCTGTGGAAATGAAATCATTGTTGTAAGAAGACATTGAAATAAATTCACCAGACTAAGAAAAGTCAGGTGTCTTGTAAAGCTGTTTCACTTACTGACTTCTTAAGGTTGTCCTCATTCTTGTGCATCAGGCGGGGGTTTGTGTCTTGGTCAGTGGTCATCTGTGGGATGTGGAACACAGGTGTCGGACGCATGGCCTTTGGAGTCCAAACAAACCTGTGTTCAAATGCTTGCTCGGAACCTCATGGGCTGAGTGACCAGTGCAGTCTGAGTCCATTGATAAAATGGGGAACTTAAAACGCCTCAGAGATGCTCTGAAGATTGAGTGTCTCATATTGAAGGCTTAGAAAATTAGAGCCATTTTTCTTTTAACTAATGTTGGACATTTTATTCTAGCCTGCAGGCTGGGGCAGCAGGTGGGGGGTTACAAGTGGGAGTGATGGGAAGGACATTGGAACTAGAATTTTTGGTAAGTTTTAAAAAGGCTTAAGTTAATTGGAAAATAGCAAAAGTTCCTTTTTGATTGTAATTTATTTTTAAATATTAAATATATTTTAATTATATTTTATTGTTATGCTATTACAGTTCTCCTGATTTTACCCCCATTGCCCCCCTTCTACCTAGCACCCCGCACTCCTCAGGCAATACCCCCCACCATTGTTTGTGTCCATGGGTCATGCTTATAAGTTCTTTGGCTACTCCATTTCCTATACTGTACTTTACATTCCCATGGCTGTTCTGTAACTACCTATTTGTACTTCTTAATTCCCTCACCTCTTCACCCATTCCCTCAAATTCCTCTCCCATCTGGTAACCATCAAAATGATTTTGAAACATATCCATGATTCTGTCTCTATTCTTGTTTGCTTAGTTGGTTTTTTAGATTCAGTTGATAGATAGGTATTTTTGCCATTTTATTGTTCATAGTTCTGATCTTTTTCTTAAATGAGTCCCTTTAACATTTCACGTATTAATGGTTTGGTAATGATGAACTCCTTTAGTTTTTCTTGTCTGGGAAGCTCTTTATCTGCCCTTCAGTTCTAAACAATAGCTTTTCTGGGCAGAGCCATCTTGGCTGTAGGTCCCTGCTTTTCATGACTTTGAATATTTCTTGTCAATTCCATCTAGCCTGCAAATTTTCTTTTGAGAAATCAGCTGACAGTCTTATGGGAACTGCCCTATAGGTAACTAACTACTTTTTTTTGCTGCTTTTGAGATTCACTCCTTATCTCTAACCTTTGGCATTTTAATTATACTGTGTCTTGGAATGGGCCTCTTTGCATCCATCTTGTTTGGGACTCTCTGTGCTTCCTGGACTTGCATGTCTATTTCCTTCACCAAGTTAGGGAAGTTTTCTTTATTTTTTCAGGTAGAATTTCTTGCTCTTTCACTTGTCTTTCTGGCACTCCTATGATGCAAATGTTGGACCTCTTGAAGTTGTCTCAGAGGCTGCTTATACTACCCTAATTTATTTGGATTCTTTTTCTTCTTGTTGTTCTGATTGGGTGGGGGTTTTTTTCCTTCCTTATGAGCCAACTCATTGATGTGATCCTTGGCTGCATCCACTCTACTGTTGTTTCCCTGTGAATTGTTCCATATTTCAATTGGTGTATCCTTTGTTTCTGACTTTGGATCTTTTTTATGCTGCTGAGGTCCTCACTGAGTTTCTTGAGCATCCTTATACCTGTATTTTGAATGCTGCATCTGATAGGTTGTTTATCTCCATTTTATTCAGCTCTTTTTCTGGAGTTTTGATTTGTTCTTTCATTTGAGCCGCGTTTCTTTGTCTCCCCTTTGTGTCGGCCTCCCTGTGTTTGTTTCTATGTTTTAGGTAGAGCTGCTTTGACTCCATGACTTGGTAGCATGGCCTAATGTAGTAGGTGTCCTGTAGGGTCCTATGGCACTGCCTCCCCTATCACTTAAGCTTGGTACTCAAGGTGCTCTCTTCATGTGGGCTCAGTACACCTTCCTCTTGTAGTTGAACCTTGGTTGCTGTTGGCAGATCAATGGGAGGGAGTTACCCAGGCCAGTCAGCTGCAAAGATTGGCTGTGACCACTGACCACCAACCTCTGCTCTCTGTGGAGGATCAGCTGTACAGGGGAATGGTGATGATGCTCTGACGTGGTATGTAGCTGTCCTCTGGGTATGCTGGTCCTGGAGTTTCCCTGGTGGTGCTGGTCAAGGTCAGCCCCCACCTGTGTTTTGCCTGTGGCCACCCCGCCTGAGCTATGAAGCAATCTGAGATGGCTGCTACTTATGCTGGGCTTGGAGATTCCCAAGTGAAGCCAAGTTGTGAATGTAGGCTGGTTGCTGCTAGTGCCAGGCCTGGGGCTCACTGAAGCCAGCTGTTGCTTGTTGGGAGGATTTTGGAAGTTTGAAGTGTTAGCCAAGACCAGTTATTCATATGGAAAACCAGCG
>PVJI01003393.1:0-13708 GCA_004026765.1 Micronycteris hirsuta
CTCTCTCTCTCTCTCTTTCGCTGGACCACGAAGGGTAGGAGCAGGGACCCCTCGGCCTGAGAGACAGACTCTTTGGACCACGAGACTTTGGAGGAGTGGGGATCCCTCGGCTTGAGAGACAGAGAAAGGACCACGTGGCTTTGGGTGGCTTCCTTTGCCATGCGGCCTAGGAAGCAGGAGAGACTTTGCCTGGAAGAAAAGGGGTGAAAGGACTTTTGCTGGTGGGCCATGAGAAGGTGCCACATGGTTTTGGACTAACTGAAAATCGCGGTGGCGACACAGCGGATGGTGTCGGAACCGAGGGCTGCCTGAATCACGGACTTCTACTTCTTTCCCTGAGATACGGTACCCTGGACTGGGCAAAGGGGAGAAGGAAGGACTGTGTACATTTGTGGGTATTCTAGAGAACGGGTATTCCAAAGAACTCTAGTATCTTAAAGGCGACCTTAAGTCATTACTCCAAGCCTGTATAACTTGTAAATAAATAATTCCTTTCCTTTTCACTAGTCTCTGGCATTGAGAGATGTCTTTCCATTGGCGGCGGGCGTAACGAACCTGGTGCAGGGTTGGGGGATTGTTGGGTGTCCCTGCCCTTGCTCTTTAACATGGTGATCTCCATTCTTGCTCGTTCTCTTCCCCTAACTCTCCAATATATCCAATCTCCACAGTGTTGTTAAAGTCATCTTTTTCAAATGATAGTGTCGCTCCTTCATTTAAGCTTCATTCATGTTTTTCCATGACCAATAGAAAATTTTAACTTGGTGTAGGAAGTCCTTCATGATCTGTCCTTTAACCTTTCCTTCTGTTTTTCCACTTTGTACCCCAACAGTGCCAAGCTACTTGTAGCTAGCTGTATGCATCATGTTATCTCGTTATCCCATTTTTTTGCACAAGTCACACCCTCTGCCTTCTATCTTTTAACCTAGAAATTGAATATAGAAAACTATCATTAAAATTACCTAGTAGGAAACTTCACACATAATGACATTTATGGCTTTTCAATTCATGGTATAAAATGAAATGTCTAAACCCCTGATAATAGAGGTAATTATAGTACAGCCCCACAATGGAATATCATGCTGTGTTTTAAATGTTATATGCAAAAAGGTGATTTTTATTTTTTATGAAAATAAAACACCAATAAAAACATAAAAATACAGAAAAGTTTGAAGAAAATAAAGATAACCACAATCCATCCTATCAAAGAGACACACTAATAACATTTTTTAATATACCCAATACTTTCCCCAGGGAAATATCCATATAAATATATAAATAGAATCCTACCCTATATGCAGTTCTGTATTTTATACTTTCAATACCATAAGTATAGTCATCATTAAAATATTCTTGGAAAATATGTTTTAATGACTATATAACATCATATAAATGCATCATAATTTATTTGACCTATTTGGGGGAGAGAGCCACATAAAATATACTGTAATGAATGTCTTGAACATTCCTTTCTCCTTGTGTGTGTTCTAATGTGGTTTAGAGTGCTTGACCCAAACCTACCACTTTCTGGGGAAACATATTTGAACATTAGTGCTTAACAACCATGTTATATACCTTATCACCACCCCTGAGCAAATCTTAAGGTACCAGAATGAAAATCTGATACAAAGATAGCCAGTCCGAAGGCTTACCAGTAGCCTGTGGTTTAGCCTGGCTTCAAAGGCTAGTCCAGAGGCAGTAATATAACTTGAGTCAATCATCTTCCCCCATTTGAAAATCTGAATAGTGACCCAGAAGGAAGTTACAAGTTAGTAGTGGGTAACAGAATTGAAAAAAATATATTCAGGCATTGTAGAGAACTACCCTGCCTGGTTTCAGAAGCTGTAACTCCCCATGGCTAAGGCTGAGTAAAGAGACCTTGGGACCATAAGCCACTAAGGAGACAAAGCATATCTCCCTGGGAGGGGTGCAGCCTCTGCCCCCTTTTTACTTCACCCCACTCGGCCCCGGGCAGATGACTGGTAAGCCAATGACAGGTAAGATTCCTCAAGGGAAGGATGACCTAAGACAGGCACGCTCATGAAGGGGCCCTCAGGGAAGGACTTGGGGTGCTATAGAAAAAGCGGGTGATGGACCCTAGACTCTTGGCTTTGGCATAGCCTGAGTCCGCATTCTGTCTGGGAGAAGTCTCCTAATCTCTTGGCTGCCTTACTTCCCCTGCCTGACTTAAGCCTGAAACAATGCTGGAGGTGGGCGTGGCCCTGTGCTAGAAAGGGCAGGTTCCCCAGGGCGATCAGGCCTCAGAAAGAATGCATAAAATCCTGCGAAACCTGCTTTGCTAAGAATGCCCTCAATTTTCTGATAAGGGTCCAAGCATGAAATGTTTGTTCCCCAGTTTTATAACCCTTTAGCCAATTGACCCTGACTCAGAAGAAGCCCTCATAGCTCTTTGAATGTTATCTATTGTTTGATCCTTACTGCCTGACAACAAGTGCCTGACGAGGATTGATGAACTTTACCTGTATTCCTGTGCAAATTTAACCCAGTAAAAACCCATTGAGGAAAAGGCTCCTGGCCCTTCTCCTTTGAGAGATCGGCCACCTTTCCTCCCTGAGCAGATCATGTCTTGGTAGACTGATTCTCATCCATGGCAGATGGGGGGAGGCTCTGTGGGCAGAGCCCCTCCACAAAGCATGCAATGGTAATTATAAGCATACATAGAGTGAGTAAACAGGAGGAGATCAGTCTATAGACAGAAAGGAGGATGCCTAAAGAGAAATAAATTCTTGAAAGAGAACCTCATTGTCTGGCTTTGTAGAGCAAGTTCCCCTATTGAAGCTTCTGTCCTTGGATTTTAAAAAAATGATATTTTAAAACATAACATTGTATAGCTATTTTATAATGGGATAAACTAAGTGGATCTCTGTTCTTTGCGAATACAAGTTCACTAATAGTGTGTAGCTCTATTTCCATAGGATATATGGGTAGATATGAACTCACTGTAGGAAAGAGTGGCAACAATTTTAAGGCTCATGATTTGCCAAATAGCTTTTTAAAAAGTCTGTATCAATTTATCCTCAACATAAGTAGTATATAAATATACCTTTACTTGGTACTCTCACTGAAAATAGCTATTATACTTTTTAATAAAAGTGGTATTTCACTGCTTTAATCTATTGATATACTTTGCCATTTTTTAGTAGATGTCCATCTATTAAACTTATAAAAATTCATAACTGTCACAATCATGACAAATATTTTTCCTATTGTTGCCTGACTTCCTTATGTTCTTAACCTACAGTTTAAAGAACTTTATGTGGTCAAATTCCTAGGTGTTGTCTCTGGGTTTCTCCGTTTTACCTAACTCAAAAAATGCATGTATGTGTGTGTGTGTGTGTTTTCAACTATTAAAAAACCCACTTTAGTGAGTTGGGCTTTTTAAAATTTTATTTATCTTTTCTTTTTTATTCTTTTTAAGTATATTTTATTGATTATGCTATTACAGTTCTCCCAATTTTTTTCTCCCCTCTATCTCCCCTCCACCCTGCACCCCCCACACCCTCCAGCATCCCCCCCCCACAGTTCATGTGCACAGGTTGTACATATAAGTTCTTTGACTTCTCTGTTTCCTCTACTATTCTTAACCTCCCCGTCTATTTTATGCCTGCCAATTTGTCTAAAGTGATAGAACCTCCTTTTTAAAAAAAGTGAAATCTTGTGCTTTTCTTGTACACAAATAATATAAACATGGAATTAAAGTTTTGGTTCTTGTTTCTGATATACCAGCCTTCATGAAACCACACAGAGGTTCTTGGAACATAACTTAAAAACTTGTGCATGTGTGTGTGTATGTATATATGTGTATATACGTGTATGTGTGTGTATATATATATAGTAAGTCATGAGATGAGAACCTAATTTTATTTTTCACAAAAGAAATAATTTTCTTAGTACTATTTACTGAATACTCCTTTTCCCAGTCATTGAGCTTTATGATATGTAAAGTATATAAGCATATGTAGTAAATATGTTATATAATCCATACATCGGTCTATTTCTAAACTATTTAGTAGCTGAGTATTCTGAACATCTTTTCAAATATACAATCAAGTTCTCCATTTTTTTAACTTCAATATATCATTTATTGTAAGACAATCATGTTAATTTTTCCTATAATCATTTCTGCTATTCTCCAATGTCTATTAAGATTTTAGAATCTCTTTATTTCAAATGTCATAGAGATTTTGATGAGATTTGAAATAAATCAATAAATTTACTGAGGAACATTCCCTCTAAAAATAAGACCTCGATTAGAGTTCTCTTTTAATTTCAATTGTGTTTTGTTTTCATTATTTTTATTCTACATTTTTACTTGTTCCTTGTTAAGACATTTTAGTGTTTTTAAAAACCACATTTTTCTACCCATTATATTTTCTGATTATTGCAAGTTTAAGAAACTACTGATTTTTGTTTTTACCCACATTAATGGGTTGAATTAGTTCATTTTAACTTAGTTAAGACATATTGTAGACACTTCTTTATGTTTGCCTAATAAACCTGAGACTGTTCTTTTTTTATTAGTAAATCAATCTTGAGCAGTTAATCAATTTATCATTTTGCTTTAATCTTTTCCTTTTTTATAGCATATAAGTAAATATTTTAACACAATCAAGGGTTTCAAAACTTAAAAGTTTAAAAATGGAGGATTTAACCTATTTTGATAAATTTGGATTTCTCTCTCTTGATCCATGTTCTCTATTTTTCTTTTTTGGCGAGGAGGAGCATCTTCTTGTTTTTAGTTTTTTTTTGTTTTTTTTTTTCCTGTCTTTTGCTATAGGGACTGAATATTCTTTGATTTTTACTTTCTCCTGTTTTGAAGGTATATTTTAGTTTTATTAGTTGCAGTTTCTAACATTGTAAAAAATATATTCATTAGACCTTTATTTCTTATATTATTAAAGTCAAGAAGCAAATGTAGTGAGTCCTGCTAGTTAAGATCAGGTATGTAGCATACTTCCTTTTGCTGTCCTTTCCCCATAAGGTTGCTGGATTTAGCAAATAAAAACACAGCACGCCTAGGTAAATTTGAATTTCATATAAACAAACAATTTCTTAGTCTAAGTCCCATGCAGTATTTGGAACATACTTATACTAGAAAATTATTCATGTATATCTGAAATTCAAACTTAACTGTTTTTTTATCTGACGACGCTACTCTCTGACCCAAACTTTATATATAACCTGCTTTTATACTTAACATTTGTATATTAAATATTTTTTAAGGTATTTATTTATTTTTAGAGAGGGAAGGAGGAAGAGGGAGAGAAACAGCAATGTGTGGTTGTCTCTTGTGCTCACCCCCCCACCAGGGACCCTGCCCACAACCCAGGCATGTGCCCTAGACTGATAATTGAACTGGTGATCCTTTGGTTTACAGGCTGGCACTCAATCCACTGAGCCACACAGCCAGGGCTGTATATTAAATATTTTCTTGCACAACTATTTAAAATTTCTTAAGTTTTCTAAACAAATTATTCAGACTTAATGGCATGTTTAGCTAATATTAGTGCTCATCACCAGTCCTTTAGTATCATGGCCACATTCTTGAGCTCTTTAAAAAAAAAAGGCACATGTATGTTTTCTGTTTTATATCTAATTTGTTACCTATACATATAAAAGACAATGTAGCTAATTCAAAAAACTGTAGATGATAATGTATTTTTTAATCTCACAATTCCCACAGTGTTGTTCCATTGTCTTTCAACATTTATTATTGCCTAGGTCTTTATCCATCCTCCCTTTTTAATTTTGTAGAAATTTTTCTTTCTGCAATACTTGTTTGTCCTAGAAATCTAGTGAGCAAATGATTTTAGCTCAGGAACAACTTCTTTGATCAGTGATTCTATTCCAAGTGTTCTTTTATCTTCCTTAGAAACATCTTTTAATTCTTACACTGGAATCTCCATTCTCTGTGCTTCATATCTTTTCTCATTGTTCCCAATTCATTATTTATTTATACATTTAAAATCATCTCCTTTATTCATTACAGTGCTTGATATTCTGCAGTGTCAATTCTTCTCCTTATTGCCTTTTGATAGTGTTTTAAATTTCCCTGTAGTCCTTCAATTTTATAGTTTTCTTATCTTAGAAGTTTTTCTATACTATGGATTTCTACTCTAGTTTTATTGATTTCAAGTTTTCTGTCATCCTATTGAGGACACCAAGTTTTAGAAATTTCTTCAGGAGACCAAAATAGGTCATTTTCAGGGCAATGGGGTTCTAAGTCTTTACAATTATATTCCTTTCTTTGGTACTGCAATATATATGTATACGTATAGTGTGTGTGTATATATTATATATAGAAAGAGATAGTTAGGTCTTGTGTATATGTATTGAGTATTGTGTATTCCTATTGAGTCTACTCCACTTTTATAATGGCAAATTCTCTTACATAATTAGCTTGAGTTAGTATCTACACATAGCTCTGAAATTAATTCTGTTTCTAGCAGTATTTCTCTATTACCATTCTATTCTACTGAGCTTAAATCAAATTCTATGGCTTGAATCCCTTAATCTCAACCAATGATAGTATCGTTAGTTTCTAACATTCACTTCTATCAGCTTTTGTCCACATCTTACTTGGAGAACTAAATCTTGTTATTTCTTGTTACTTGGTGTCTGAACCTGTGAATGTGTAAAACTGGGGAAAGGAATGGGTGAGAGTGCATTGTGGTAACCCCAAAGTGCAGTATGCCTGCACCAAAAGGATGATTCCTGAGTTTTCTGGTTGACAGATTTAACATCTTGATATCCTATCTGAGATAAAGGGTGATACAGTGTTTTCATATCTGTTGTCATAAGTAATTAAACCTTACTTACCCTATATTAAGTCTTCCACATTTGAGCAACAGGCTACCAGTTTGAGTTTCAAAGTTTTGTGTGTTTTCATTTTTTTCTGTGGCTTCCTAGGGACTTTACAGGAGAGTTAAGATGCTATTTCACAAATAGCCGATTTCAGTTAAACCAAAATATAAGTAAATGTTTTGAAATCAGTGAAAATGGAAAGTTGATCACAGTATAATTTCATGCACATAAAAATGAACAGAAAAAAAAAAGACATAAAACAGGATGAATTTTCACCATAAGTCTTTTATATATTTCATAGTATGTATATTTATAGTAGAAAAAGAAAAATACACTTTTATTTTAAATATATAGGAATTCTCCTAAGGATATTCTTTTGAAGCAAATGATTTTTAGTGGTTGTTAGGGGAAACTGTAAATGTTGTGTGGGATTACTTGGGTTATTTATAGAATTTCTTCCCAGCAGCATTTATTGGGCTTAAGGTTAAGCTGTGGTTAAAGCTGTAAACTAAATGAACAGAATTATAAGTTTTTTCTATAATTATTGTAAAGATGTGAATTTTGATCAAACCTCCTATAATACTCATGGCATTTACGGGATTTCTCTCCGGTGTGGACTTTTTGATGAATTCGAAGAGCTGAGCTATGACTGAAACCCTTACCACACCTAGCACATTGATAAGGCTTCTCTCCTGTGTGGACTCTCTGATGAATGTGAAGATTAGAGCTGTGACTAAAGCCCTTTCCACAGTCATCACACTTATAGGGTTTTTCCCCTGTATGGACTCTCTGATGAATGAGAAGATGTGACCGCTGACTAAACCCCTTGCCACACTGTTCACATTTATAGGGTTTTTCTCCAGTATGTACTCTTTGATGAGTATGAAGCTTTGAACTCTTGCTGAAACCCTTCCCACATTCATGACAAGTATAGGGTTTCTCCCCCGTATGGACCCTCTGATGAATGCGAAGATCTGAACTGTGACTAAAGTCCTTCCCACAGTCGTCACATTTGTAAGGCTTCTCTCCTGTATGCACTCTCTGATGAATTTGAAGATTTGAACGCTGGGTAAAGCCCTTACCACAGTCATCACATTTATAGGACTTCTCTCCTGTGTGGACTAACTGATGAATTCGAAGATTTGAGCTCTGACTGAAGCCCTTACCACACTCATCACATTTATATGGTTTCTCTCCTGTGTGGACTCTCTGATGAACATGAAGTACTGAATTCCGACTAAAACTCTTGCCACACTGATTGCACTTAAAAGGCTTCTCTCCTTTGTGAAGTCTCTGGTGAATATGAAGCAATGAATTTCTACTGAGGTCCTTATCACACTCAGGTTTATAGAGTTTCTCTTCTGTATGGACTCTTTGATGACTGTGAAGACTAGAGGTCTGACTGAAGCCCTTACCACACACACTACACACATAAGGAATCTTCTCTGTGTGGACTCCCTGATGCAAGTGAACACCTATGCTCTGACTAAAGTTACTGTCAGCTTCATCACATCTGCACAGCTTCTTACCTACGTGGATCCTCGGATGTCTGTATAGGTCCGATCCCTGAGAGAAACATGCTGTGCTAACGGAGCACTGGTAAAACTTTTCTCCAAGTTGATTTCTCTTGTGGAAAACACATTGTGAGTTCCAATAACAAATCTCCTTACATTTATTACATCCACAGTATTTCTCTTCCACAGAATCTTTCAGTAGGTCATTCTGGCATATCTCCTCAATGTAATCTGGAAGACCTTCCTCTTTCGGGATGTAAGAATGCTGAACTATGAGCTTCTGTTCTTTTTCAATGGAGAGATTTTTCCTGGATATGCCAATACAGTATCTGCTTCCTTGAAAACCATATGAATCACTCATATAGACTTCTTTACCACTGTCTTGAGTATGTTTTGTGTCTAAGGATTTCCAAGGCATAAACTTTGTATGTTTTAAGTTCCTGGGACTTTTGCCTTCGAAAGTCAGTTCATAGTTCACATAACCTGGTACTTGTGTGGAGAATACTAACCATTCTTGACAGTGGAAAAGGTCCTGCTGCTTTAGGTCTGTAGAATCTATCCCTTGAATGGTTCCCACATAGTTTTGGTTCTCATATGTCTGAGGGCTAGCATTTCTCCAACCTTGCCAGCAGGAAAGATTTTCATGTTCTAAGTATCTGAATCTTTCTTTTGGGGGTTTGTAGCTCTCCTCCCAGTTTCCTAGGAGAATAAGCAGATAACCCAGTGGTGAAATGAAGGCTGTGTTTAAATATTTCTAAGTATTCGATCAATGACCTTCAGAATTATAGGAATATATGTGTGGATAGGAGTGGGAAAGAAGGGTTATGACTTAGACTGCTCCATATTTGGGTTTGAAATTCATTTGTTTGTTCATTCATATATGTATTCATTCACTCACTTATTCATTCCACAAACATATCTCGAGCATCCACTACTTACCAGGTGCTCTTAGAAATAAAACAGTAAGGCTGACTGTTTCATGGAAATAGTCTTTAGAAGAGACTTAATTATATTACTCTATTTGGAGCATTATTTTAAGAAATAAAATACCATTTCTATTTTTCTGTTCTCAGATAATGTCATAGATTATCTAAAGACAATGGCCGCATTAACTTTCTATGTATCTAAATCTTTTGGTGTCCCCCTTCCACACTGATTTTAGCCTTGGCAGTACTGTTAGCTTCAGTCAATGGGACAATAGCAAAAGTGATATAAGCAGAGACTTGAAAAGTTGAAAAGTTGTCCTCTCTCTTGCTGGTTTTGAAAGTACTGTGGCCACCAGCATGTAAATGAGCCTGGGCTAGCCTGCTTGAAGAGGGACACATGTTCCACCCATACCCATTATTCCCACTGATACTGACCTACTGCCAGACGTGAGTCATGCTATCTAACTTGATCTTAGACCATCCTTCCTCAGCCAAGTCACTCCATGATAGGAGATCCATCTAACAAATTAGAATCATAAAAAATAATAATTTGTTAAGTCACTAAGTTTGGGGTAGTTTGGTATACAGCAAAAGCTAAGTTATACAAATAGTATGAAGTAGAACAAATTTAGGACCACACAAGAGTGCTTATAGTTTGTGGAGATCTATGCTTTAAGTGCAATCCAGAAAGTAAGAATAACAATCACAAATACCTATTAATTATATAGCCTAGGTGTCTTGAAAGATGTCTTGCTTTGATTATCTTCTATCTGTCATCTGATTTAAGAGCCATTTTTAAGACTATTTCTCCTACCGCAATACAATACCTACATAAAGAACCAAAATATTCAACAAAACTGATCCCAGAAGAAACTGTTCCCTAAGAGCTGGGATAAATTTACCTACTGACATGACATTTGTGTAGTTCTCCCACATGACTTCTCTGTAGAGCTTTTTTTGAGAAAAATCCAGAAATTTCCACTCCTCCCAAGTAAAAATAACAGTCACATCTTCAAATGTTACTGCCATCTGGTCAAACATCAGGCTTTCCAGGAAGAAGAAATCTAAGAGAGAAAATAGGCAAAAAAAAAAGACATTCATCGGGTAATAAGTGGCAAATCAAATAGAAAAAGAATTTCAATAATGAAGAAAAACAAGAAAGGTAAGAGGAGACATAATAGTAGTCAAATGGCTAAATAATATATCTAGTCATTGAACGCTATCACCATAAGAAAGATTTATATAGCATTTGTCTGATAACATCACATATATTTCAGGTGAGTACTTCACATATATTTCAAGTAATCCTCACAGCTGTCTGATCTTGTAGAAACCATTACCTCCATTTTACAAATTAGTAAACAATGGTTGTAAAAAATTAAATTCTCAAGATCCATGCCTACACAATGAAACATTAATCACAAATAACTCGAAAATGAGAACATTCAGTGCTCTTTTATTTTTATGTTTATTAAATACAGGTTAAAATTTTTAAAGATAAGTCTACTTTAACATAAATGAATGAATAAATACATTTGAAAAGTTAGAACACTCAGAGACCGAGACTCCAGGACTGAGAACTAGTGTCAGTGTGGAAAGTAAATGAACTTATTGGTCCCTCATTTTGTAAAAAGCACAGAAAAATAAAAATCTAATATTATGCTAAAGAAGCCATTGACAAGATATATAGTGATTCCATCTTTTTTTAAGATTTTGTTTATTTTTAAAGAGTGGAAGAGAAGGAGAAAGAGGGAGAGAAAGAGCAATGTGTGGTTGCTTCTCACACGCCTCCCACCGGAGACCTGGCCCACAACGCAGGCACGTGTCCTGGCCAGGAATCGAACCAGCGACCCCTTGGATCGCAGGCCAGTGCTCAATCCACTGAGCTACACCAGCCAGGGCTGATTCCATTTTTAAAATGTTCAAAAATAGGCAAACTAAACAATTTTGCTTAGAGATGCAGATGTAGGTAGTTAACACTATTTTAAAAAGCTAAAGAATAATAAACACAAGACTTAAGATAGCAGTTGCCTCTCTCTATGAGAGAGAGGGAATGAAACTGGGGTCATCAGGGGACTTTGAAAAGTATTTGCTGGTCTAGATGGTGGGTGTCTATGTTATTGTATTTTAAATTGTATGTATATTTTAATACAGTCTTTTGCATTATGTGACACATCACAATAAAAGTTCATATGAATTATTATATAAAATCCAATTACATAATTTAGAAAAGGGCATATAAATAATAGTCATGGTGGGTGGGTTGGGGGTGGAGGGATTGAGTTCAAAAAGGAAAAAGGACTCACAGACATGGACAACAGTGTGGTGATTGCTGGGGGAAGGGGTATAAAGGGACTAAATGGTAATGGAAGAAAATACAATAAAGATTAATAAATAAAAAATTACTTTTAAAATAACATTTATAACAGTAATTTAAAAATATACAGTTTTAAAACTTAGCTTAACAAAAACACTTAAAACCTATATAAAGATAGCTTCAGAATTTAGAAATACTCCATCATCTTAGAGAAATAAATATAATTTTGTTCTCACCAAATCTATCTATATTTTTAATGGGCTCCCAATCAAGATATAGTACTAAAAAGCTGGGAAGAAGGGTGTATCTGACAAACTAATTTGAAATGCTTTCATGAGAAAAAGAAAAATTGTGAAAAAGGAATAATGAGGAGAGACTAACCCAATGGTATATTAAAACTTTAATAAGACCTCTGTAATTATATCACAGGGTTGACATAGGAATAGAGAAGAAAATCAATGAAAAACACTAAAAACCTGGAAATGGACTCAAATATAGTAATGAATTCTAAACATGATAAAGGTAATATCAAATTCCTGAGGGAAAGATGGCTTATTTAAATAATGATACCATCTGGCAAAAAAAAAAAATTAAGCTAGATTATCTGCCTCAGTTCTTATATCTTGATGACTAGAAAGTTGTATCAGATATGCATATTTTAAATAATAGCAACTGTTATTTCTATTTGTCAAGAACTGTACTTTTTAAAAAATATTTCATTTATTTATTTTTAGAGAGAGGGGAAGGGAAGAAGAGAGGGAGAGAAACATCAATGTGTGGTTGCCTCTCACATGTCCCCCACTGCATGTCCTGACTGGGAAATGAACCAGCAATCTTTTGGTTTGCAGGCCAGCACTCAATCCACTGAGCCACACCAGCCAGGGCTTGTACTAAATTTTTCACACATTTGATCTCATTTTACCTTCTTAAAGATTCTATATAGTAGGTTCTATTTTCCCAGTTCAGATGAGACTGTTTAAGCAACTGAATTTAGTTTGCATAACCAAGAAGTTGTAGAGGCATGAAACAACTTTAGATAGTGAGTCCAGTGCCTGTATTTTATCTAACATGCTACACTAATAAAACACACTGAAAGGTTAATATATTCAATATATAAAAGTTACTAACTTTTACTTCCTTTTTTCCCAAAATAGAAATCATCATAATGTTATTCTATGGAATATTCCCAATATGTAAGCTATCTTCCTTCCTTTTCCTTATCCTCACTGACCGAGTGAAAAACAAAGGCTAAATTCTTATTTACCCATTAAATGCACCATATTTACAGGAACAAGATTAATTACATTCTGATACCAGTATAAGAATTGAGAAATGGGTCCATGTAACAAGTCAGGGGCAAAAGTGATCTGTTACGTGTGTATGTGCGTATATAAAGAATTCAGTAATTTGCCCTGGCTGGTGTAGCTCAGTGGATTGAGCGCGGGCTGGGAACCAGAGGGTCCCGGTTTGATTCCCCATCAGGGCACATGCCTCGGTTGCCGGCCGGGTCCCCAGTGAGGGCCATGTGAGAGGCAACCATACATTTCTGTTTCTCTCCCTCTCTGTCTCCCTCCCTTCCTCTCTCTCTAAAATAAATAATAATAAAATAAAATCTTAAAAAAAATAAAGAATTCAGTAATTTGAATATGAAAAGGCAGCACCACAATCAATGGAAAAAAGAAATGTGGACTTCCACCAAGATGGCGGTGTAAGTGGACGCACTCGCCGCCCGCACATCCAGAGTGTCTGAACAACGAACACAATAGCGAAAAATTAAACAACCAGAACGGACAGAATTGAACTGAAGGGAAGTCCGACACCCAGGAGGTAGAAGACGAACATCCAGGCCGGCCCCGCCCCCAGAGGCAACGTCATCCAAAAAGCGACCCAGGTTGCAGGCACCTGCGAGCCAACAAGTGCACCGAGATAAAAAGAATGAAAATGGCCAAAATGAAAGATCAGAACAAATTACAACTAACGGATGACAACATAGTCAAACTATCAGATGCGCAGTTTAAAATGCTTGTAATAAAAATGCTAACAAAACTGGAAGGTAGGTGGACGCAAATAATTGAACAGATGAAGAATACGGTAAGGATAATGGAGGAAGATTTACAGGGAACCAATAG
>PVJI01003393.1:13808-26975 GCA_004026765.1 Micronycteris hirsuta
CAAGAATTCAAAAAAATGAGGAGGGTCTCAGGAACCTCAGAGACATTTGTAAACGACCCAATATCCGGATCATAGGGCTGCCAGAAGGACAAGAGGAACACCAAGAAATTGAACGTATTTTTGAACAGATAATGAAGGAAAACTTCCCAGATCTGGCAAAGGAAATAGGCTTCCTGGAAATCCAAGAAGCTCAGAGAACTCCAAAGAAGTGGGACCCAAAGAGGAACACACCAAGGCACATCATAATAACATTACCCAAGGTCAAGAATAAGGAAAGAATCTTACAAGCAGCAAGAGAAAAAGAGACAGTTACCTACAAAGGAATTCCCATAAGACTGTCAGCGGATTTCTCAAAGGAGACCTTCCAAGCAAGAAGGGGCTGGAGGGAGATATTTCAAATCATGAAAAGCAAGGGCCTACAACCAAGAATAATCTATCCAGCAAAACTTTCATTTAGAATGGAAGGGCAGATAAAGTACTTCTCAGATAAGGTCAAGTTCAAGGAGTACATCATCAAGCAGCCTCTACTATATGAAATGTTAAAAAGTTTCGAATGAGGACTCAGGAGCGAAGGCACCCAGGCCAGATCAGCTACCGGGGAATTCAGATCAGTCACAACCAAGACACTTGTGAGGTAAGCTAGCAAAATACAACCAGAGAAACAAAATAGAACCAGAGACATTGAAGTTTAGAACATTCTGGCAGTAACCAGAGGGGAGGGGGAAGGGGAGAAGGGGGACAAGGATATTCAGGAACTGCTATAAAGGACACATGGACAAAACCAAGGGGGAGGGGGGAAGCAAGGGAGGGAGGTGGGGTTGCCTGGGGTGGGGTGGGGGGAGGGTAAATGCGGACATCTGTAATTGGACAACAATAAAATAATTAAAAAAAAAGAAATGTTATGAGAAGAAAAACAATGCTTAAGTTTTAGAGTTAAACTTTTAAAATACTTGAAACTATAAAAAATTGAAAATTGAAAGTTGTTATATATATTAGATTTGGGGATGAAGATTAGCTTTCAAAGCAAACCTATATGAATAAAAAGAAGATTTTACTTTATGCAAACTTTTAAAATTTCAAAATTTTTTATATATATCTATTTCTCTCTACTATGTATCTTAGATAAACCCATGGGTGTGTATTTGTACATGTCTGTATATGTATACATACATATTAGTGTTTGCATGGGAAGGAGCCTCATTACAGATTAGTAAGTATATATGCATATTAAGTATTACATAAAGGACTATGAGTATAAGTCAATGATGGCTGCCTCTGGCTGATGTGCAGGGGACTCTGAGTGGTGCACAAGAATAAGACACCAATTAGAAATTTTTAAATTTTTATTGATTTTAAAGAGAGGGGAAAGGAGAGAGAAAGAGAGCATGAAACATCAATGTGAGAGATAAACATCAATTGCTTGCTTCCCATTTGCGCCCTGACAGGGATCCAACCCACAATCTAGGTAGGTGCCCTGACAGAGAATCAAACCTCCAACCTTTTGGTGTAGGGAGGACTCTCCAACCAACTGAGCCTCACCAGCATGGGCCCAATTAAATATTAACAGCCCTGAACAATATGGCCTCACCTTATACATTCATAGTTACTCTCTACTACAACTGGCCCAGTTTCCATTATTTGTCCCCTCAAATTCTGCCTCAGATTAAATGGTGGTCTTCCTGTCTGGAATGATCTTCCTAAACATAACAGTTATCCAAATCTGAGTTGTTTCTGTAAGTGCCACTCATTCTGGCACTGTTTAATGTGAAATCACTTTAGAAACTATCATTAATTTCATATGGTTTATTTCCCCAATGTTAAGGAAAGACATTCTTATATTTATCTCAGAGCACCAATAATACAAATTATATAAAAGACTTGAATGACTGAGTAAATGTTGGGAAAAGATACCGGGTGGGAGGCAGGGGCTTGCTGCATAGGAGGCTTCGGAGGCAAGAGAGGAACATACAGTATTTTATTTTATCTGGTCCATCTATTCCCTGACCACTTCCACTACTCCCACTATCCATGGAGAATTCAGAGGCATTTTCTAAATAAAATACAATCCCACTCACCTGGGATCAGACCATGAGATAAATAGTGAACATTCCTTCCTACTATGTGCTCTTCTTTTGGGTAAGGGTGGAGTGTTGAGGATGCTGAGCTGAAGAGAAGAAAGGAGGAATGAAAGACTAGGCATGACTTGAAATTCCCAAACCCACTACAATCCCCACATACTAATTGGATATACCCCCAGATCCCCTACAAAGAGGTCAGAAAGAGCCCAAGAATATTTCTGTTCCCTGTCAAGGATCAGGAGAGCTATAAGTATCAGCACCCAAGAGTACCTTACCTCTGACACTCTAGAAACTTCAAAGGTACAATGCTAGTTTGAGCATAAAAACACAGTTTGATCTCCTAGTTTAAGTCCAGGGATTCCCAATCCGCGCAGGGCCTGAGAGAGAAGCTCATCTGAGCTCCGCCCCCTGTCCTGCCCCCCCCCCCTCCCCTTCCAGGAAACCCTTCCCTGGTGCCAAAAAGTTTGGAGACAGCGGGTTTAGTTCCTCCAAGCGCTCTATATAATTTAACATCTTGAGCCTCAAGGCTTTCCTCTTTAATTATTAACAAGAATGACAAAAATAATAGCAGGGTTGTTAAATAGTTTCTATTGTTTGTTTTTCTTATTTTGTTCATCAGTTAAATAGTCCATTGCTCTCCCCTACTGGTTACAACAGAAATACTGGATTTACTACCAGAGCACCCAGAATCTTAGAGAAGGATCCCAGATCCCGATCATAGTCTCAGCTCCTGTCAACAACCACTTGTGGAACTTTGGAAAGGACCAAACTTGAAGACCTCCCAACGCCTCACTTTCCTCACCTGTAAAATGGAGGCATGAGCCTTCACCACTGCAGTCTTGCCTTGCTGATCACAGGTCCCTGGGGAAAATGATAAAGTTAAGAGCCCTCTTTTTTTCTCAAGAAAAACCACTCATGGGTATTCCAACAGCGGCACAGGTGTGGGCACCCCAACGCGCCAAGGGCTACCCAAGTGTCCGGATACAGACATACAAATGGTTCTCCAGGAGCGGAATCTGCGGGTCTCTGGGCCATGATCTGCGAGGCCGCGGCTCCAGCAGCCAAGACGTGCGCAGTCTCCGTTCCGCGTCCAGTCCCTCGACCCGAATTGCTCCCCAACACCACCCATCCCAACACCCCGGGTGCGGAGCCCAAGTTGGCTTTGGCCTTCTCTCTCCTTCCCCTAATTCAGTTTTAACAACCACGGGGTGGGCAGCGGGGGCAGGGGGAGGGGAGAGTGACGGCAGTAAAGAACCCACCTATACACCGTCCCCAGGATTTCTAAGCCTGACCCGCCTCTCGGCTCCTGACTCTCCCTTTTCTGCTCCTCGTTCTTCAGCCACCGCTCTCCCGACCTCGTCAGCTTCTGGCTCGGTGCTCCTGAGAGTCACTTACGAAGCCTCTGAGGGAGCCCGACCAAATCACTTTGGCTACACAAACAATGGACACAGCCCAGCCAGACAGCACCGCCGCAGGCCTCGGAGAAGACACCCGGAGCGTTTCCGTGGAGACCGGAGGGGCGGGCCGGGAGAGCGAGCGCAGGAGGACGTGGCTCCTGATTGGCCAGAAAGATCGAGGCGCAGCCCAACTTTCTGAGCGACAGGCTCAACCTCCCCCAGTTTCTAAAGAAATAGCATTCTTCTAGGTGCATTTAGGGTCCCTGGGAACCGGGGAAGGGCTGGGAGTTCTGGGAATGAGCGGCCGGCCACGGAGAATTGTGGGACCCTAACAACCCGCGAGCGCGGAACCCCCATCGGAAACCTGGGGAATCCCTTGTTGTCAGGTCTCCTTTGGGGACCAAGCGTGGTAACTCCCGTCGTCTCGCACCTTTGGCATAATGGGCCCCCCATTAGCTCTGGCCACGGCACTATCCCTAAACTCCAAGTTGGAGTCACGCAACCACGAGAAAGACCTTTCAGTTTCCACTTTTTGGTTGCTGGGGATTGGCTTCCCTCTGGGGTCGGATCGGGCTTTCCTCCCTCCCCTCTTCCGGCCAATTCCTGGGCTCCTATGGTGGCCAGACTGAGACAGGAAAAGCAAAGGTGGGACCTAGGTGGATGCATGGGAAGGAGCCTCTTCTCCGTGTCCTGAGAACAACAGAGATCCAAGCATCTGATCTTGTTATCTAGTTGTGTGTTATCTTATGAATACTACAGATCCTGCCCCTCAAACTTGGGCTGGATCTGTAGTATTCAGTGATCCAGTAGGTAAGGAACCTTTATCAGGGGAGTCTTTAAAAGCAAGGGACTCCTTGGATTCTAATCTGACTACATACACCACTTACTGGTGATGTGACCTTGGCTGAATGACTTAACCTTTTGGTGTCAGCGTCGTCACCACCAACCACAAAAGAGGAATAATAACAGTAACCATTTCACAGGCTTGCTGTTAGAATGAACTGCGTTAGTATAGTCAAAATGCTTCAGTCCTTGGCACATAGGAAATATTCCAAAAATGTTAACTATGTATATACTGTGCAATGTTTAGCAGGAGTCGGCGATCCTGGGCCTACCGCTCTCGTCCCCACTACGAAATGAGTCCCTGAATTTCTTAACAATAGTACAATTTGAAAATCACTGTGCATGGGCCAGTCCCTGGCTTAAACATTCTGAGGTAATATAGCATAGCGTTTAAGAGCGTGGGATTTGCTGTCAAACAAAACTCACTTTAAAACCCGTCATTGTTACCCATTAGGTGATATTGGGTAAGTTAATCTTTTCCCCTCCGTTTTCTCATCTGTAAGATGAAGACTTTAATGTTTGTAAATAGTTATAGTTGAGAAAATTCTGAATGCACAGACATTAACCAATAAGGTGGACTCCTCTGCCAGGCTGCTCCCAACCAGTAGGATATCAGTCCTGATAAAAAGTGAGATAATCCGTGTAATTTGCTTTTTCAGCATTCCTGGCACATGAAAACATTAAATGTTACTTGTTGATGTCATTATTTACCTTATAGTCTCATTTCCATTTATTTTTTTAATCCTCATCTGAGGATATAGTTATTGATGAAAGAGAGAGAGAGAGATTGGCTGCCTCCTGTATGCACCCCGACTGGGGATGGAACCGGCAACCTAGGTATGTGTCCTGACAGGGATCAAACTTGCATCCTTTTGGTCTACAGGATGACAATCCAACCAACTAAACCACCTAGTCAGAGCTTATCTTATAGTCTCATTTTAAAAGTATGCTTTGAGGCTAAACTATTGTGTATCAGAGTATCTCAGAGGCGTAACTGAATCCCCTGGACTTGGAGCTTTTTAGACTTATTTTGAAATGATCGTGGAACACAGGGTTTTGTTTCAAACAACTGATTGTTTGCTAATTAATTAAAAACATTAATCCTTAAGGTCTTTCACCCCAGACACACTAATAATGTCTTAATGCCAAGGTTGGGATATACTGGGGGAAAAAATGGGGCTTGCTTTTCATGTAAAAGAAAGTGAATGGGTCTCCCATTTCATAAGGTCATTCATAGAACAGGGCAGTAGCTCTCTATTAAA
Source organism: Micronycteris hirsuta (assembly GCA_004026765.1). Lineage (NCBI taxonomy): Eukaryota > Metazoa > Chordata > Mammalia > Chiroptera > Phyllostomidae > Micronycteris > Micronycteris hirsuta. The sequence continues at coordinate 19,389 of PVJI01003393.1, forward strand.
GTTAGATATGGATCATGGGGGACATTCTCAGAAAGGGCTTCCTAATGAGCCCTTTTTATTTTCTGTTCTAGCTGTCTACTTCTAAACATAGAGCTGAAGATTGTAGAGGGAAAACTTGGGCTTAGAGCACTGGTTTAGAGACTTGATGTTGGACCTCCCTTTTTACATCCATAATTATGGGTTAGACAAAAATGTGGAGAACAGCATTGGAGCCTAAGTGTGAGAACTTGAAAGTCACCACTTCAGGAAATGTTTTCTTGAAAAGAGGCTGGATCTCAGGTCTTTGGACCCCTTAGGACAGTGGTCCCCAACCTCCAGGCTGCAGACCGGTACTATTCCAGGCCTGTTAGAAACCGGGCCACACAGCAGGAGGTGAGCGTGAGTGTAATGCTCTTGAATCATCCTGAAACCATCGCTCCCCTGTGGTCTGTGGAAAAATTGTCTTCCACAAAACTGGTCCCTGGTGCCAGAAAGATTGGGGACTACTGCCTTAGGAGACCTATATAAATTTACTCCGGTTCTTTGACTCTCAAGAGGCCAAGAAGTTGATGAACATGTAGGCTGACTGTTCTCTGTGCTGGGTCTGAGATAAGGTGACTAGGGAGCAAGACGGTTTATCCAGATGCCTAATTTGGAAAGTGGCAGGCTTCATTCAATAGCCAGCAATGGTAAAGACCTCTTGCCTCTTTGTCTTCCCCAAACTGTGGGACTGCTGCCACTGAAAATACCCGGTTAAGCAGACCTGAACCTCAATGAACTTACAAAGACAAAACAGCTAAGGAATCCAGTTATCAGATGGAAAACGATGATAGAAACAAACAGAACGTGCATCTAGGGAATATAACAGCCAGAACAGCAGATTATGGTATTAAGAACAAAGAAGAGCATAATTATAGCATGAAGACATTTTGGAATTTAAGTTTTAAAAATAAATTTAGAACATAGAAGATATAGATATAGTTTTAAAAATAAATTTAAAACATAGAAGATATCTATATTTATATTTATATGTATCTTCTAATTAAGCAATTTAGCAATTGAATGGTCACTTTTGAGACCCAAGTATTGGTTTGCCCAAAATATCTTTTTGATTTCTTCTGTAAAATAAAAGACATATTTTTCATTTTCACCAATAACTTTATTGATTTGGATATTTTAAACATGTCAGTTATCTCCCACTATTGACTTCTAGTGGGTAGAGGCCAGGGGTGCTGCTATACATCTTCCAATGCATAAGACAGCCCCACAGCAAGAACTATTTAGCCAAAATGTCAATAGTACCAAGAAACTTCCCAAACCACTTTTGACACATTCCATCAATCACAGCACCTTCACCATATACTGCACAAATCATTTTTTTTGCATTGAGTTGTGTTTTTACCTTTCTTGAAATAATAAAGTATGATATACCCAAAATGTTGTATATCTTCTTCCAGCTTCAGTGTTAAAATGGCTACACAAAAATTCACCAATTTTGATAAGTTTTTTTAAATGCACGCTGATATGATGGTTGTCACAATACAATCCAAAAAAAAAAAAAAATTGTTTTGAATGAAGTTAAAGACAACTAAGCACTACTAGAGCCATTGTACCTAAAAAAAACAAACAAAATTTTTGGCCAACCCAATACTGGATGATTAAAGAAATACCTCAAAGCAGAGAGGGAAAAAAAAAACAGATGCAAATCTTGAGGAAAAAGATAACAGACTTAAAGGATAGATCTTTGAGACCTAATATGCATACAAACACAAAAGTTCAGAAGGCAAAAAAAAAAGAGAGAGAGAGAGAGAAAAGAGTAGATAGAAGTGAAGAAATAAATGAAAAACAAAATAATAGAACTTTCTTTAAGTTGGAAAATGTTTTAAAGGCCTGAATATGCAGATCTAAAGAACTCATGATATTTCAGTATGGATTAATGAGTAGATATAGGGAACCAATCATCTTGGCATGGCGAATGTAGCCCAGCCCTATCTGAAAACCGACAGGTGTGAGTTGGCACATAGGAAGCCAAACCCACGGATTGGCTTTCCCGTGGGAAACCAGGCCTACATTGTACCTAGGCTGCTTTGAGGCTTGCTTTTGCTAAAACTCCCTCACCCTGAACTGAGGCAACAAATGTTTACTGCATATCTTTAAAGTAACTTCCTAGAATCTGTGCTAAACCTCCCAATTATGGAGTGAAACCAGTTCAACCACTTTTTCCCTTGATCTGCAACATCCTTCTCTTTGAAGTAATTAGCAACATTCTTTCCTTTGTTATGCGTAAAAGGTAATCACCTACAGTGAAACTGTGCATAGTAAATGAGGACCATCCTGGATGTACTGTACCCAGAAAAGCAATAAAAGCCTGTCCAAGCAGGGGTCCAGGCCCTCTCTCACTCAGAGAGTGACCCTGCTCTCCCTACAGAAAATCCACAGGACTTCTGTAGTCTGTGTGAATTTGTTCGTCGCAGCCACAACACACAGACCACACGGGCCAGGGTCTGTATCAAGTAGAGACTCACACTAGGCATATATAGATATAATTCCTACAAAGGTTGAAAAGAAAACTCAAACTTTCAGGCAGAAAGTACAAGAAAGCTAGAAAGAAAAATGACATTCGACTTTTCATTTGTAATGTTGGAAGCTAGAAAATGGTTAAATAACAACTATAGACTAGTAAAATACAGGGGAGGCAATCTATCGGCCAAAATACAGGCACCTGTCCTGGTGAAATAAATATTTGGGGATTTGCAAGAATTCAGTCTACATCATTTAGGTCTCCCCCACCTGAAGAATCAATACAAGAAAGGACTAAACAAATAGCAAATAAGTTAAAAACAGAAATAACTCAGAAAAGTCACAGGAAAGGAAGCAGAGAAAGTCATGATGCAAAATAAATAAGACATATAAGGTTATATATAAAGAATGCAATAAATTATCAGTCATTGCACTGAAGGTGAATAGATTAGGTTTTCTTATCTAAAGGCAGAGGTGTGGTCAAGGACAAAATCCAGCCATCTGCTGTTTACAAGAACCACCTATGAGGTTAGTCAAAGAGTTACCAGGAAAACAAAAAGAGCAGAAATGTCAATGTTGCAGAAACAAATTCAAAGTTAATTCAAGAATCAAAAGAGAGATGAACTTTATATATTGATTAAAAAAACACAATTTATGAAGTATAATAGTATTAAACCTGCTAAATACATAGGGCAAAATTGTATAAATTTGAGAACTTGATTAAAAAATACAGTTCTGTAGGAAAATTTAATACATTGTGTTAGAATTAGATCTAGGAGACAAAAAACAAAATAAATAAGGCCATACAGAAATCAAATAGTATAATTAAAAATCTTGATTTAAGAGGAATATAGAAACATATATCCTGAGAATAAAGAACACATTTTTGTGTCCCTAGAAAATTAACAAAAACTAATTATAAGCTTTATCATCCTCATCCTCAGCTGATGATGTGCTTGTAATTGCCCTTATTAACTTTGTACCATATTAATGTAGTTTTATGAGGAGACATCTTTAAGATTTTTCTGAGATGATTTTTGCTAGCAACTGTTAATTTAAAAGATTTTCCATTTTCCATTTTATTATTTAGCATTTTGAGAAGAAGAGAGTCTAAAAAAATGACTTTTAGCAAAAGTAATAGAGAAAAGACAAAACAGAATTTTCTGTAAGAATAATGCAATTAGGAGCAAGTGATACTACTCACAATGGCTGCTTTCCATGGAAGAGCTAAATCAAAAGGGTAAAGAAACCAAAAAATGCACTCAAATGTATGATATTGTGAAACTTAAGTGTTTATGTAAAATTAAATATGGTCAAGTATATGTAAATTAAAATGAAAAATATTTAATTCATTTTTTAAGGTGCAGTTTGGGATTTTCAGCTTCTAAAATTAAGTCTCAGTTTTTATTTTTATTGAATAAATATGTTCCAATTTATGGTTTCATAAGCATGTTAGAAATGGTTTTAGAACCAAAACCTGTAACATTAATAGCTTTCAAAGATTGTATGTATGTACTCGTGAATATAATATTCAGTAAATTACTTCAATGGCTATTATATAAACAATTAACCTAGTAGGCTGGCGCCCAAACCAAGAGAGTTTACCTTGTTTTTCTCTTACTTCTATGCTATTGGTTATTCTTTTGAGTTAGTTTTTATACGAATCTTATAATCTAGGGTTCTGATTTCCAGCTGTGATTAAGATTACTAGATCCATCTTGCTAATTAGCATGCCTGAACCCTTAGTATCAGTTGTCTAGAGGAAGGATACAGTTGTTTACTGCCAACGAATACTGATTCCTACCTTGCCAATAAGACTTAAAGCTCCCTATGAGCATTCCAGCCGGAGAAATGCTACTTTGAACAATGTTATGGACAACTCTAGAATCTCCCAAATCTTGCAGCTCTGTCAATTGGAAAAGGTCTTTGGAATGGATAACCCTGAAAAAAAAAGGAAGCCATCTTAGGAGAACACACATTTGCCCATTTGATCTAGAGTCCTCTCATCTGAGAGAAAATTCTAACTCCTGAAGGAGCTGGACCTAAGCCATCTTTGAGATCCCATAAATTCACACAAGAACAGTTCTAGTCATGTGGCATTTGAATGAAATTGCACTATCCGTATAGCAGCACAGAGTCATGGTGACCATGGTGCCTGATTTGACTCAAATGTTTCTCAAATATATCAGGCAGGCTCTTACTTGAGGGCCTTTGCACTTAACTATTTCCTCCTGCAGTTGTCCATCTCCCAGATAACTGCATGGCTCACTCCCTTGCTTTCTGCAAATGCTACCCTCACAGAACGTGTTTCCTTTCCACCGGAAGAGAAGTACAGTCCACCTCCTGGCCCACAGCCTCTGCACTAGGTCTCTTAATCTACTCTGCTTTTCTTCATAGCAATGATCAGCATCTGGTTTGCCGCCGTTCATTGCTCATTATCTGCTGTCATTCAATACAATGTAAGCTCCATGGGAGGTGGGTGGCGGAGGCGGGAAGCAAAACTTTGGATGTTTAGTTCACGGCTACAGAGAGTCCACAAAACTGCCAAACACGAAGTAAGTGCTCAGTAATTACATGGACAGATGAATAAAGGAATGCTGTTTATTGTCAATCAGCCGGTCTAGGAAAGGTCAACAGAAGCTAGGGTCCAACTCCTAGACCCCCTCTTCCTCACATGTTACTGGTTGTCAGGAAAGGAAAAAGGCTGTGCACCCCCAGCTGTATTGCACGCATAGGATCCTATATTGAACAATGTATCTTTTTCCCAAAAGCTGTGCCTGGTGAAGCTAGTCCCCAGCGCAGGCCGGATGTAGGGCTAGGGAGCAGCCCCTTGCCAGGCCAGCCAATGAGAAGAGAGCTTCTTTGGGCCGGCCTGGAGGGTCTACGGTGCCCGCGGCCCACGCAAGGCACTTAACGCTTGCTCTGCGCGTTTTCTCTGCCCGCGGTGGAGTAGGGAGATCTGGCGGAAAGGACCAAATCTGGCGGAAAGTTCCCCTTTGGCATAACCAATAGGTGCCAGTTGAGTTCTTCCTTTCACTTTTTCCTTTCCCTTTTTGCTTCGTGGCTTTCAGTGCTGGAAATTAACCTTCGTTGCCGACGCCCTTTGTGACCGCAGGTATGGAATGACTCTCCTTTTCTCCGGGTGTGCTTTGCCCGCTCCCAAATAGGAAGTTAGATTCCGTGAGAGTCTTTGAGAGCCCACGTAATATGTGGGAGACAAGGATAGAGATAGGAACCACCGGCCTAAGGCGCAAGGGGAGGAGATTAGAGGACCTTCCGGGGTGAAGAACTCTGGCGGCTTGCGGGTGGGTGTGGGCGCAGGCAGAGACCAGGCAGGAGAGGCCACTCTCCCTCGGCGAGGCCTCTGTCACCTGTTGAGGCAGGAAGCCCAGGACTGGGTTGAGGACACACGTAAGGAGTCCACTTTGGGTGGGGGCCTAGTGTGGCCTGAGTTCAGGTGTTACGAGTATTCCCAGTTTGACCAGTCCTGGTGAATTCAGAAACACCTCGCTCATCCCTGCCTAAAGCAGGTGTTGGTCATCCAATGCGAGAAAATTCCCTCCACCTGTGCCCCACCGTGATTCTTCCACGCTGTGCATCCTCCAATAAGTTCTCTTATTGAAGACAAAACAGGCTAAAACTTTCCAGTCCCTGTGCTCCACACCACCAGTTTCTCTCCTTCCTGTTATAGTTCTAGAAAGAAATAGCACTTGCTTGCTCCATGCATGGAGTCACACTCTAGTCATAAAAGTGGGGCTTTACTACCCTCAGTCTCTCCCAGGAGTGGCCTAAATTGCTTCTCTGCAGAGGTTACTAATGAGCTCCCACCCACCAAATTCGAGTGCAGTAGCAGGCATTCATTTCTATGTCGCTTTGGGATTTGACAAATTAACATTGCCTTCCTTTTGCCTTTTTATTGTTCCACTTATTTAAGGAATGTATTGCCATTAAAGAAAGTTGTCACAAAATGTCCTAAACCCCAAACACAATCTTGGTTAGTACCTTTTTTTAATGGAGAAGTTTGGTTTTAATTCCCTGGTTATAATCGTCGTATTCCTACCCTATGCTCTTAACCCTGCCCAGGTTGCATACTGTTTCGTGGAGAGGTCATTAAGACAGAAAAGTCAAGGGTGCCATGTTTTTATGCATGTATTTCATTAATCACAATTGAATTTTAATTTGTTGATAGTTGTTTACTATTATAAATAAACACCCTGATGCACAAAACTTTCTTTTCTGTATTTTGGATACATTCCATTGGATAATTTCCCAAAGGAGGGGTTACTGGTTGAAAAGTCATGCATAGTTTTAAAGCTCTCCACAGTCGTGGACATGCAGCTTTCCAGAGGTGTAGCAATTAACATTAACACTGACTATATCTGCCCCATACCATTCTCACCCTCACGTGGTATTATTTTTAAAGCTTATTTTTGCCATTTTGATAATTGTGAAGTACAGTCAACTGGTTTGTAGTAGTTTTTATATCTGCTCAAGTTTGAACTTTCAAGTTTGAACTTTTTCTGAAATACTTGTTAGCCATTCACCTTTTTTTTTTTTAAAGATTATTTATTTATTTCCAGAAAGAGGAGAAGGTTGCCTCTCACATGGCCCTCACTGGGGACCTGGCCCACAACCCAGACATGTGCCCCGACTGGGAATCGAACCGGGACCCTCTGGTTCCCAGCCCACGCTCAATCCACTAAGCTACACCAGCCGGGCTTGCCATTCACCTTTTTATTCTTTATGAATAGGTTACTTGCAATAATTTTCTTTTAGTGTTTTGCTTATCCACTTGTATATTATGTCTTTATGATGATATGAATATTTTTTAAACATATCAGTGTATACTGTAATTCACGTAGGAGAGTGCATTAAGCATAAATGTGAAGATTAGAGAGCGATTACCAAATGATCATCCATGTAAACCAGGTTGGAACAGAACATTCCCAGAGTCCAAAAGCCCGAGGGGCACTTCCCTGATCACAAATGCCTCGTTTCCTGCAGAGGTGATGTTAACCGACTTTCATGGTAGTTACTGCCTTACCTGTAGCGCATTTTAAAAATATGGCTTTAACTCCTGTGCTTGCA
>PVJI01003393.1:27075-86412 GCA_004026765.1 Micronycteris hirsuta
TCTCCCCTGTCTATTGTTAGACTGTTCTTAATTTCAGTGTCTCTGGTTATGTTTTGCTTGCTTTCTGCTTTTGTTGGTTATGATCCGGTTAAAGGTGAGATCATATGGTTTTGTCCCTCACTGCCTGGCTTACTTCACTTAGCATAATGCTCTCCAGTTCCATTCATGCTGTTGCAAAAGGTATAAGCTCTTTCCTCTTTGCTGCGTAGAATTCCATTGTGTAAATGTACCATAGTTTCTTGATCCATTCATTTGTAGATGGGCACTTAGGTTGTTTCCAGCACTTAGCTATTGTGAATTGTGCTGCTATGAACATAGGAGTGCAAAGGTACTTTTGAATTGGTTTTTCAGGATTCTTAGGGTATAATCCCAGTAGTGGAATTGCTGGGTCGAAAGGCAGTTCCATTTTCATTTTTCTGAGGAAGTTCCATACTGTTTTCCACAGTGGCTGCACACTGATGATGTTTTTGAGAGACATTCTAGTGGCATGTAGCCGCAGAATATATATTTTCAATACTGTCTAGGACTTCATTATATGACTTTACCACAATTTATTTATTGACTGTGCTACAGGTGAACTCTTGCATCTTTTCCAGTGCATAGGAATTACAAACACTGCTGCTGTGACTATTCTTGTATTTCTCTTGGTGTACTTGCACACACATTTCTGTTGGGTATATTCTTAGGAGTGTAATATTCCTAGGTGATAGGGTATACAGATCTTCGGGTAAAAAATAACTATTTATTTTTGCCCTGGCCAGGTGCTCAGTTGGTTGGAGTGTCATCCCGTGCACCAAAAAATTGTGGGTTCAGTTCCTGGTCATGGCACATACCTAGGTTGCTGGTTTGATCCATGGTCGGGGTATGTTCAGGAGGCAACCGATCAGTGTTTCTCTCTCTCTCCCTCCCTCCCCCTCTCTCCCTTTCTCTCTCTAAAATCAATAAACATATCCTTGGGTGAGGATTAACAAAAGTAATAACTATATATTTTTTAATAGTTTTAGATTTACAGGGAAGAGTTCTCATATACCCCCTCACATCTTTGTTACTATAGTATATTTGTAACAACTAAGGCAATTAAAACTATTAGTTAAGTCACAATGCAGCTTATACTTGTTTTATCCTAGTTCGTTTTCTGTACAAGTATACTTAGCTTTATTGCATTTCACAATTTTTTTTTTAAAGATTTTATTTTCATTTATTTTTAGAGAGAGGGGAGGGGAGGGAGACAGAGAGGGAGAGAAACAGCAATGTACGGTTGCTTCTCACATGGCCCTCACAGGGACCTGGCCCGCAACCCAGGCATGTGCCCTGACTGGGAATCGAACCGGGACCCTCTGGTTCCCAGCCCGCGCTCAGTCCACTGAGCTACACCAGCCAGGGTCAATTTTTTTTTTTTTTTTTAAACAAACCGAAGACAAGATTCCACCAGCAAAAAGATTACCACTCACTTTATTGTGGTTGTCTGGGACCAGACCCACAAAATCTCTGAGGTATGCCTGTGCTTAGGTCCTTTCTAGGATACCACATTATAATACATTTAGACATCTTTTCTCCTTACTCTGGTTTGTGACAGTTTCTCCCTCTTTTATTGTTTTTGATGGCCTTGATAGCTTTGAGGAGTACTAGTCAGGTACTCATTTTGGGTTTTTATGATGCTTTCCTTATGGTTAGACTGGGATTGTAGGTTTTGGAGAGGAGTATCACAGTGGTGACATTCTCAGCGGTGACATTCTCAGCAGTGACATCGTCTCAGCAGCACATACTGTCAACAATGACTGCTGACTAGTGTTACCAGGCAGAGGTGGTGTTTATGAAGTTTATCCACATAGTAAATCAAACACTGTCTACAATTGGTGGATTGGTTGGGGGGCAGGGGGTGGTGGTATGGTCTACCTCCTGGAGGAGAAAGAGATACCTAAAGTATTTGTAATTCTTCTGGAAGAGATTTGTCTCTTCCCACCAACACAGGTTATTTATTTTAGTCATTTATGTATGTCAGTATGGACTCACACTAAATTTCTTAAGGCTAAAATATACTCAGTGTGACATTTTATTATATTTCTTAGCTGTGGTTCCTTCCTTTGCCATATAGCAGTTTATTATGAAAATTTTTTTCATTTATACATTGTATTTTAATTGTTCATAAAGCCCAAAACCATAGGTTACAAATGCATATTAGTTTTTTGACAATAAAATGACATATTTTAACAAAACCTATTTTGTATAGTAAAAACTATTTTATTTATTTTGCCATTAAAAGTTGCCTTGTTTTAAGATATTTTCTACATGTTAAGAAAAAACCATGTCATTGAGTATATTAGTACTTCCAATATTGAATTAGCTCAACAGTAACCCACAACCTTCAGACCAATTCCAATATCGATTTGGGCCTGCGAACGAAAAGTTCACCTGTTCAATTCCCAGTCAGGGCACATGCGTGGGTTGCAGGTAGTGGGCCTGGTCCCCAGTTGGGGTGTGTGTGAGAGGCAACCAATTGATGTATCTCTCACACATTGATGCTTCTCTCCCTCCCTTTCTGTCTCTCTAAAATAAATAAAAATTTTAAAAAAAGAATTTTCTGTCAAGAAAATGTTAATAGTGGCAAGGTTGAGAAGTAGCTATAGGGGATCCTATTAGACCAACTGAGAAAGGAAATTAGGCAGGAGCATATGAAAGGGTGGGAATGTCCTGTTTCCTAGATAAAATGCCACTTCCTCAGGACCTTCTCATTTCTATACTCTATAGAAAAGAACCCCTCCCCTTAGAACTACTAGAGTTCAGAAAATGCCCATTTTATTGGGTTGGCCAAAAAATTTGTTTAGTTTTTTTCATACAATGGCTCTAGTAATGCTGAGCTGTCTTTACCTTAATTTGAAACAATTTTGTTGGATTGTATTGTGACAGCTGTCATATCAAGTGTGCATTAAAAAAATCAAAATTGGAGAATTTTTGTGCAGCCATTTCAGTATTGAAGATGGAAGAAGATACATAACATTTTCAGTGTATTATGCTTTATTATTTTGAGAAAGGTAAAAATGCAACTGAAATGCAAAAAAGGATTTGTGCAATGTTTGACAAAGGTGCTGTGAAAACGTGTCAAAAGTGGTTTGTGAAGTTTACTGTTGACAACAAGTGGTACTATTGACATTTTGGCCAAATAATTCTTTGCTGTGGGGTTGTCTTATGCATTGGAAGATGTTTAGCAGCACCCCTGGCCTCCACCTACTGGAAGTCAATGGCGGGAGATAGCCAACATTCTCAAAGTATCCAAATCCATAAAGTTATTGGTAAGCATGAAAAATGTCTTTTATTTTATGGAAAAAACCATACAGAATTTTTGGCTACCCCAGTATATGTAGAGGTGTTTCTCTTCCCTAAGCCCAATGTTCAGCACAGAGTCCAGGTATCACAGACCATGACCACACAGGTTTCATTTAACTCTTTGAACTCTCAGTGCCTAGGAAAATAAGTGAACTTAAAAGTACCTACTAGAGACCAGGTTGGTGTGGCTCAGTGGATTGAGCACCGGCCTGCAAACCAGAGCGTCGGCAGGGCACATGCCTGGGCTGTGGGCCAAGTCCCCAGTAGGGGACACATGAGAGGCAACTACACACTGATGTTTCTTTCCCTCTTTATCTCCCTCCCTTCTCTTCTATAAAAATAAATAAAAAAATATTTTTAAAAATGTGTTTAGTAGAAAGAGAAGGAGCTTTGTATTTTTATAGGCTACTTGTCAACTCTGGGTAAGTACTTTAATTTCCAAGTCCTTCTATCTATAAATATGGATAAAACCAAACTGTCATGACTATTTTTAAGACTAGAGAAACTTTTCATAAAGAACTTTTCACAGTAGATTCTCCACAAATATGGACATTATTAACATGTGCTAAATGACTAACTTATTTTGAACAAATATTATTTAATTGTTATAGGTGGTAAAAATTCATGTAAATAAACTTGTGAATTGAAATCCATCCTTTCAGACCATGAGTTCATATTTTGGTTTAGGACATTTTGGAACTTAGGAATGTCTTCCATAAGACGAGCAATCCTGTACATCTGTTATCCTCCTCCTAAAAATATAAACAAAAGAAGACTACAGAATGAAACAAATGCCCTCAAGTATAGCGTAAAACCTTTGGGAAGGAGGCCAGAGTATACTGTACTTTCCATCAGAATTGTGGATATCATGTAGAAGAAACACAGTAGGATTCAGAACCATATGCATACTGGCTCAGAGAGACACACAGAAAGGCAAGAGGAAAATGAAGAAAGCAGAGGATTATGAAAGTCACGGGTAGAGAGAGTATCAAGAATTGAGGCATTGTTAAAATAGTGTTATTATACATATGGCACCCTGTAAATAAGGTATATGCATCAGCATCTAATCCTTACATAGATAGGTACTGTTATTTTTCCTGCTTACAGTATGAAAATTGAATCCAAGAATGCCTATTGGGTTTTGCAACAAGGTGGTAATCCATTTGATTTATCTCAGTGGAAGTTTGGTCCTGAAAGTTAGATTGCAGTAGATTGAGGAGGTATAGTTAGTAAAATATAGAAAACTCTGAAGAAGTTTGTGAAGATGAAGGGAATGTGGAGTAAAGGGAACATTTGTAGAAGACTAAAGTAGATTTGGGAAGTTTAAATTTAATGGGAGGATTTACAGGAATTGGAGAAGTTGTAGATAGAGGAGGGAGATTACTAATAGATTAAATCCCTTAATAGTTGGATCCTGAGGTGATTCAGATCACAGGTAGAGGGATAGGCCCACACACAGTGATATCCGTGGATTTCTAGGCAGGAAGTTGAGGTTGTTGTGTTCAGTGTCTCATTTTCCTTCACCATAATCTGTATGTCCTGGGGAAATTTCAGTGTTCCTTTGAAGTTTCCTCAAGTTTACTCCTTTTTCTTCTTTTTAAAAAATATTTTATTTATTTATGGAGAGAGGGGAAGGGAAGGAGAAAGAGAGGGAGGGAAACATCAATGTGTGGTTGCCTCTCATGCATCCCATGCTGGGGACCTGGCCCACAACCCAGGCATGTGCCCTGACTGGGGAATCGAACCAATGACCCTTTGGTTCACAGTCCAGCATTCAATCTATTGCAGCACACCAACCAGGGCTCCTTTTGCTTCTTTAAAAAACAAACAAACTATGAAACCTGTCTTGGTTAGATCCTAGTCTGTAATCTAGAATAATTCTACAGTGCAGTTAAAACAAAAAACAAACCAAGCACTCTCTCAACACCGCACCCCCCCCCCCCCGACACACAACAACTGATAACTCACCAATGACTGTGGGATATAATCCTGATTTACTGTATAGTTTTGACACAATTCACCTTCTGTTTAAGAAGTAAAATCTCCCTTTGGTACATTTTTTATTTCCCCATGCAACTCTTCCAATCTCATTGGCAAGTATAGGGGAAGCATTGTAAAGGACTGGAAAGGGGTTTAGAGAAAGATCTAAGTCAAGTTCCAGCTGTATCAGTTACTAGCTCTATCTCTTTAGGGAAGTCACTGAACAGGAGATGGGGAACTTGAAGATATTATTTAAGTGATTAACTAGAGTACCCAGGCTGAGTAGGAAATTGAATAAAGTTCTTAAGATGGCAGATAAATAATAAAACACAGGGCTCAAAAGACTAGGATTTGCTAGTGTTTGAAAAACGGTCACAATGGGAGTGAGAGCATGAACTGCTTGGTAAACTGCAAGATATTAGTAGAGAATGGGTTATGGACTTTGGAGTTTAAGATTTTGAGTTGCTATTGATAAAATCTGGAGTGAGAGCGTTAGAGTGAAATGCTGGAGTAAAATAAGGTTATGGGAGTTAAGGTCAAGGACTTGAGAGAGTGATATTTTAGATGGGCTTTAACTTTGAACTCACCCAGAATCGTGATGGGGAGTGGAGGTGAAAGGAGCTGGTGAGCTAGGAACACAGACCCACAGCGACTGCATATGGGTTTGTGACCAGAGATGACATGCTGAGAAGAGGTACATGGTGGCATATTCCAGTTGCATGTGCTTCAAGAGTATTAATGTGTTTGGTTGGGGTACAACACCGATGTTTTATAGGCTGAGATATATGTTGACTGTTGGGGAGGGAGAAAAGGGATGAGGAAAGTTGCCAGTGCTTAGAAGGATCCTGTTCTGTGCCAGGTATACATGCAGTCTACCTGATTTAATTTATACCACAGTCCTCTGAGGTTGCCTCTGATACCCTCACTTTGCAGAGTTCACTGAGGCTCGGAGAGATGAGTCGTCTTTATTTCTTACAGCTCATACATGGTGGGACTGGGAGTAGTAACTCTTAGGAGGGTGGAAGGAATATACAGTGGCCTATATTAGAGGAAGATTTTTGTGATAGAAAATTACAGAGGACACTAGATCAGCACTGAACAGAATATAGTGAGCTTTAGCACATTTTTGTTGAATTAATCTATATTTTTATAGGTATTTCATTTCCTAATCTTTTCCACAGGTCCCATGTTTTCCAATTGTTTTTTCCTACTGAAGCCTTAATATTGACGCAAGGACAAGATGACAGATTTGTCATCGTCTTCCTTCTTTTCTGAGTTTGGGCTGCTCCTGTGCTTGGAGGAGCTAAACAAAGAGGAATTACATAAATTCAAGTTCCTCCTAAAGAATGAGACCATGGGGCCTGGGTACTGCACAATACCCTGGGCCGAAGTGAAGAAGGCCAAGCGGGAGGACCTGGCTAACCTGATGAACAAGCATTATCCAGGAGAGCAAGCCATGGATGTGGCTCTCAAAATCTTTGACAAGATGAACCTGAAGGATCTGTGTGAGAGAGTAAAGCCAGAGATCCACCGTGAGTGATGCTAGGAACACACCTGGGGGGAAGGGGAAGGAAGTGATTACTGGAGCCTGCTGGGATGATTCTATGAAAGGAATTTAGAGATTAAACCATTCTGTGGGACACAAGCTCCATGGTGGTCTAGTACGTTGGGAGCTTGTGGATCTTTTGAGAAACACTAAGAGGCCGGAAGGTTTTGAGTACTGTTACCCAGCCTGGCTCATTGATTGGGTGTAATTCATTCATTTGGTATCAATTAGCATGATGACAGCAACTGAATGATAAGAATAAGGCTAAATTTTAAGGAATCTCAAATATGATTTAAATCTTTGCTGAAATATGAGGAATGGACAAAAAAATTATTAAGGGACATAGCCAAGTCAGTAGTTTTAGCCATTCCTGGGTATGAAATATTATAGAAAGCTAAAATTCCTTACTCATATTTCCTTTGAGCCTTATCATCACTGTGAGGTCCGCACAGACCATGAAACTTAGGCTTAGACAAGACCACTCGCCCCGTTACAGGGCGGGGGTCCTACCTCAGTGCTGTTTACAATCACGTCACTCTTCCCTCAGCTAAACTGGTGCAGTGGGAGACTCTGTTGACTAGTTTTCTTAAACCCTGACAGTCATAGAATTGGACCACTGAGGATAACTCTGGCCCCTGTTCTGGCCATTACCAAAGCTCTCCTTGGTTTTGGTAATCTCATGATCCTGTTGGAACCTGTTGCAGGGGCTGCCCAGACCATGGGACCAGAGGACACCAGGGCTGGAGAGGCACAGGGTGGCCAGGAGGCAGGAGGGTAAGCAGATGAGTTTTTGTCAGGTTTGGGAGGCTTGTGAGCTTTTGAAGCATGATGGGGTTTATCTGCCAGGGCACTTTCATTCAACTCGTTAACTTCTATCCTACCTGTTTGCTGATTATCATTCAGCAGGTTGGAACCTGCTGCAGGGGCCGCCCATACCATGGGTTCAGAGGACACCTGGGTCGGAGAGGCACAAGGTGACCAGGGCCAGGAAGGTAAGTAGATGGGCTTTTGTCAGATTTGGGAGGAGTGTGAGCTTTTGAAGCATGATGGGGTTTATCTGCCAGGGTGCTTTTAACTTGTTAACTTCTAACATCCTACCTGTTTGCTGACTGTCTTTCAAAAAAAACTCAACAAAACTGGCTCTCTGGCCAAAGCCAGAGTCAGAGCCATGTTTATTCAGGGCCTCAAGAGGATGGTATTTGGGAATGCCCAATCAGCAATGAAAGCCTAATGAACAAAGGTATATTCATGTCTCGGTTGTATGGACTAAAGAGTCCCTGAGTTGGCAGGGACTGTTTGGCTTATCATATCTGTTCCCTTCCTTTAGAAGTGATGCTATAGTTGAGTTCCTAGGATGGTGACTGACTAGTTCATGTAACATGTTAAGTTCTAGAACTGGCTGGTGTGGCTCAGTGGATTGAGTGCCAGCCTGCCAACCAAAGGGTCATGGGTTCGATTCCCAGTCAGGGCACATGACTGGGTTGTAGGCCAGGTCCCAGTAGGGGGTGAGCAAGAAGCAATCACACATTGATGTTTCTCTCCCTCCCTTTCTCCCTCTCTTCTCCTCTCTCTAAAAATAAATAAAAAAAATAAAAATAAAGTAATTTCCAGAACCAGGTCTTCTCAGTCTTAGTTCAATCCCATTCCCATTCCTCCTACTTTGTTCTAAATTCTATGTAGTTGAATTCCAGCTTATGTAAATGGAATTACAGTACAGAGAAAACTGGAGCAGGTGAAAAAGCATTATTGTTAACTCAGTGATGCTGGTTTCCAAAAGGCCACCCACTTTCCAACAGGCCACACACTCAAGAAATCATCAAGAACTTGCTTCATTTCAAGGACTAATAAATAAAAATTGCTTATCGTATTCCACGATCTTGAAGATGATTTCTCACTTTGACTTTCATTTCTTATTCAATATTTCAATATAAGGACATTTATTTTTGTGGTATATAACTGGCTACAAATTTAAGAAACAAGGGTTCCATCGCCATAGAAATGTACTGAAAATTTGGAATACAATTAAAAGTAAGTGAGGAAATTAAAAATTACCCTTCTTTTAAGTACTGCACCGTACTAGGTATTATACCATACAGAGTACCTAGTACCATAAGTTCTCTTGGAGGGGCATTGAGCATAATTTAGTGGGATATGAACTATGTTCGATGTTTGTACTGAGTGCCCTAGTAAAACAGACAGAAAATTACAGTCTTACATCTGGAGGGAACTGGTTCCAGGACTCTCCTGCGAGTGCTCAAGTTACATAGAAAATGGTGTAGAACAGTGCGTACAGTCAGCCCCCCACACCCACACGTGCCCAAGTACATGTCAGAAATACTGTTTTCAGTCCACTGTTGGTTGCCTCTGTGGATACAAAACCCAGGGATATGGAGGGCCAACTGTATATTTATTGAAAAAAATCCACATGTAAGCGGACCTATACAGATCAAACCTGTGTTGTTCAATGGGCAACTGTATTTATTTCAAAAAATTAAATAATTACAGCTTGTGGTATGTGCTATGAAAGAAAGAGATACTGTGTTTTGAGAATATATGAAAGAGAGAACTTATAGTGTTGGGGTTCCGAGAAGGCTTTCTGCCTGAGACAGTGACATTTAATTGAGATGTAAAGATGGAATTGGACTTAACTAAGTAAAGATGAAATTGTAGTTTCATTCTACTTAGACACTTAGAAATCTTTTTCTTCTCTCTGTATAATTTTGTTAACCAGTATCATCCCAATAAATTCAATAAAAAATAAATAAAATGAAAGGAAAAAATATTCTTCAGGCTAGGTTTCAGTGTTCATTTCTATTAATGTTTTGCTTGTATAAAGTGGATGATGTTGATCTGTAGCTTTGGCCCTGTCTTCACCTTCTCTCTGGCTGTCATTGTGAGTTGTGGCCTGTGTGCCTTTTAAATCTGGACGTGACTATTCTACACACAGGTCATCTTTTTTTCTCTTTGGAGAAAAGTATAATATTTCTAGAATGGATTTAATTTTTATTTTCCATCACCAATACGTTTTTCTGTATGGCCAGTTCTATTTTTTCGATTTCTAATATATGTTTTAAATCTACAGGAATATTTTTGTTTTGTTTACATTTTTTCTTACCTAAACCAGCTGTCCTTTGATTTTAGCCTATTATCACTTCTTGTTCCTAAGTCCAAGTCCAGTATTCTGAACATTGCAGATCATAGAATTTGTTTTGATCATGTGTGTCTTTGTTTTGTTCTTGCTTTTTTTCTGATTAGGTGATGGAACAGAATATAGAATTCAGATACAGGGACAATTTTGCCTCACGCAGGGCAATAAGTGTTTGCTTGGAGAACCTAAAGATTTCCGTCATGAAATTGCCGAGGAAGGTAGAGAACTGTTGGAACATTTGTTCGATGTGGACATCAACACCGGTGAGCAGCCACAGACAGTGGTGCTTCAGGGGGCTGCTGGTGTTGGGAAAACCACCTTGGTGAGAAAGGCCATGTTAGACTGGTCCCAGGGCCATCTCTATCAGCAGAAGTTTACTTATATTTTTTATCTGAATGCAAGAGAAATTAACCAGTGGAGAGAAAGAAGCTTTGTTCAAATGATATCAAAGGACTGGCCCAGCACAGAAGGCCCCATTGAAAGGATCATGTCCCAGCCAAATAGTCTGCTTTTTATTATCGATAGTTTTGATGAGCTGAACTTCGCCTTTGAGGAACCCGAGTTTGCACTGTGTGAAGACTGGACCCAGGTGCACCCAGTGTCCTTCCTGATGAGTAGTTTGCTGAGGAAAGTGATGCTCCCTGAGTCATCTTTATTAGTGACAACGAGACTCACAGCTTGTAAGAAACTAAAGCCCTTGTTGAAGAGTCAGCGTTCTGTAGAGCTACTGGGTATGTCTGAGGATGCAAGAGAGGAGTATATTTACCAGTTTTTTGAAGACAAGAGGTGGGCCTTGCAAGTATTGAGCTTACTAAGAAACAATGAGGTGCTTTTTAGCATGTGCAAAGTCCCCCTGGTGTGCCAGGTCATTTGTACTTGTCTGGAGCAGCAAATGGAGAAAGGTGGTGATGTCACATTGACCTGCAAGACCACCACGGCTCTGTTTACCTGCTATGTCTCTGGCTTGTTCCTTCCGGTAGATGGAAGCTCTTCTGGTCTACCCAACCAAACCCAACTGAGGAGCCTGTGTCAATTGGCTGCCAAAGGAGTATGCACCATGACCCATGTGTTTTACAGGGAAAACCTCAGAAAGCATGGGTTAACTAAATCTGATGTCTCAGTTTTTCTGGCCTTGAATATTCTTCAGAAGGACACAGATTATGAAAATTGCTATGAGTTCGCCCACCTACACATTCAGGAGTTTTTTGCAGCTATGTTGTATATGTTGGAAGACAGCTGGGGACCCACAGACCACTCCTCTCAGTCTTTTGCAGACTTGAAGCTGTTACTGGAAAGCACCAGTTATGAAGACCCTCATTTGACACAGATGAAATGCTTTTTGTTTGGCCTTTTGAATGAAGATCGAGTAAAACAACTGGAGGAAACTTTTAACTGTAAAATGTCACTGGAGATAAAAGAGAAGATACTTCAGGGGATGGAAATATTAGGAAGCAATGACTATTTCCCATCACAGCTGGGATGTCTGGAGTTGTTTCACTGCCTGTATGAGACTCAAGATGAAGCATTTATAAGCCAGGCGATGAGATATTTCCAAAAAGTTGTCATTAATATTTGTGGGAAAATCCACTTGCTTGTGTCTGCATTCTGCCTTAAGCATTGCCAGTGTTTGCAGACCATTAAACTGTGTGTGACTGAGGTATTTGAGAAGAAGATGTTAAACTCAAGCCTCTCAGCTGAATCTTGGTAAGTGTGCTGGGTCATTTCCTGGAAGTGCCCTGTTGGGGAGTGAAGGAAATAGATTTTGTTGGGGGCGGGGCGTTGTTAGCTGAGGTCCCAGAGCCAGGATGACCTTTAATAGTTGCCCCACCTTGAGAAAAGGAGGCCAGGCGTGGAGGCCCCTCTGACCAGTCACTGCTACTGGTAAGGAATGGGCAAAAACTTGTCTCAAGTTTCCTTGGCTTGAGGGTAATCTCAATAGAGGGACTCAGCTGAGAGCTGTCAGCTGTGAACACGCCCAACAACTGGGGAGCCTGTGTGTCCATCCCCAAGGAGGGCTGTGGCACAGCACAAACTTACATCTTCTATAAAACTTGCAGAAATAGCCCGGCTGGTGTAGCTCAGTGGATTGAGCGCGGGCTGGGAACCAGGCGGTCCCGGTTCGATTCCCAGTTGGGGTACATGCCTAGGTTGCAGGCTAGGTCCCCAGTGAGGACCATGTGAGAGGCAACCATACATTGCTCTTTCTCCCTTCCTTCTCCTCTCTCTAAAAATAAATAAATAAAATCTTTAAAAAAAAAAAAAAAAAAACTCTCCGGGACCTAGTGTACATAGGTCCTCTCTCTGGGCCATGTTCTACAGTCCTCTACTGACTGAGCTCCCTTTCCCCATTGCCGGCACATAGGTCAGCCTTTGTATGAAAGGTCTCGGCCCTTTAACACCTAACTGGTGAGAGTGAGATGTAGGTAAAAAGTAGTAGATGCTAAGTGAGTATTTTGAAAGAATAAGTGAGTCTTCAGCATTTTATGCTTATTATTATTATACCCTCTCCTCTTCCTCAAATTGCCTTTTCTGACTCTACCCATCTAAGTGTGGGGGGAGAGTTGAACTATGGAATTAGTTCTAGATTCAACTGAAATTCATTGAGGGCTTACTATATGGTATATAGAGTGCACAGGACATTGAACATACCCAGTTTAAGTCTGGTCAAAACCACATTTCACTTCATTTTTGAGACTGGAAAACTGAGATTCAGGGAAGTTCACCTAGAAAGTAAGTGCACATGTGAAATAATAGCTAAGATTTGCTTCATGCATATCTTATAGTCTTCTAAGTCCCAACTCATTTAGTCTCCTAAAGATCCTAGGGGGATGCTCCTATTTCCATTTTTCTCGGAAAAAACTGAGGCATCAAGAAGGTGTGTAACTTGAAGGAGGTGACACATCTGGTTGTAAGTCCTGGGTGTTCCAACTACCCACACTGTCTCATTGCTGTGACATACAATCGCAGCATTACTCTTGTAAGAATACGTTTCATTTCCCTCTGCACTGTGGGAGTAGGGGCTGTAGGCTGGAGTGCTATGACCCACACTTTAGTGTCCTGGGGAAGTTGTAAATAATCTCCTTCAGTCAATTTTCTGGATTCTAATTTCATAGTTCTATTTAAAGAAGACATAATTGAGCCCAGGGCATTAGGATGTATTTTATGCCTAATAATAAATGTTAGGAAGGCATTCTGGCCACTACATAGTCAGTCTTCATGCTCCCTCCCCTCACCTCTCTTGCAGTGTTATCTGGTACTAGCGTTGGCCTCGTTGCTAAAATTATGAGTCTGAGAACCCAGTGTTTTAAAAGGGACATTATGGGTGTCCTTGGTCTCTTCTACAACCTAACTATATAAACTTAACAGCAGGATTTCTATCTTGTTCACCATTTTATCCATAATATTTGTACATTGTAAGCACTTGAATGTTTGAATGAATAACTTATTGCCTAGTTTCCTCAAATTTAATGCCTCGGGGGATGTAGGGAGCACTACTCTGCAATGTCATTCATTCCAATTTAAGGTATGGGGGCAACCGGTGTTTATTGCATAGTGAAGGGGATCAGGATATGCCACTTCAAAATGTGCCACTTTTGTAAGAATTATTTTAAGAGGTTTGAGTTCCTTAAATCCCTTACCTGCCTAAAAGCAGAGCTTCCCGAAAATACTCAGCTGTCATCAACTCTTCCTGAGAGCAGCTCTCATCTCTTCTCGGAGACAGAAGTTGGCACGACACCCAGACAGACATCGTCATAAACTATCATGTCTCCCATCTGGTCTCCTAGGGCCCACTTATCTTTCCAAAAATTATTTGTTGTTCCATAACTGCCCTTTCTCCCTCTGCCTTCCCCTACTAAATTAGGTATATAGACCCCAAATTCTCATTTTTCATCCTCACCCAAGGACAATTTTTCGCCATTGCTCTTAGAACGAAAGAAAGGGAGAGAGAGAAACATCGATGTCAGAGAGAAGCATCAATTAGTTGTGCCCATACTGGTCTGGACTGGGAGTCTCAGGACCCAACCTAGGCACGTGCCTAACAAGGAATCGAATCCATAACCTTTCAGTTACGGGACGGCGCTCCAACCGACTGAGCCACATGGGCCAGGCTGTAGATCCCAAATTCTAACCACCCCCTTGCCTCACCCATAACTGAATTTTCCCCATGTGTATCCGTGATGCACATGCTAATAAAATTTGTTTGTTTTTCTCTTATTAATCTGTCTCTTGTTAGGTCTAACTTTACAGGGTGTGAGCCAGGGAGCCTAGGGGGACAGAGGGGGAAAAAGATACTTTTTTCTTGTCCTATGATGTATAAGGCAATATGCTGAACTTACATATATTTTAATACAAATAGCTGCTGATTGGTAGGGGCATTTAAATCATGAAACATTTGCTAAGCATTTTCTATAGCTTGTCTTACTGAATCTTCACAGTAATCCTAAGAAATAAATACTGTTATGTTCATTTTTTTAGGTTAGTAACATTGCCAGAATCACCCACTTCAGTGACTGGCACTTGGGACTCAGGACTGTTTCATTCTAGAGCTTATGCTTATATTCACTAGATTATCTTCTGTTTTATTTCTTACTACCTTTTATGTGTTTATAATGGTTTTCTTGATAGTATGCCTAATAATTATATAGCATTTTAAAATTTACAAAGTGCTTTTGTATACCAACTAAAACTGACTATTAAACCCTCACAGCCCTGGGAGGGGAGATGGCATTTCCACTTTATAGATGATCGAAGAACTCTGAACTCAGAGAATTAATGTGACTTGCTTCAAGGATTCTTAGCTAGTAAATGGTAGGGCTGGGGTTCAAACCTGTAGTTCCCTAAAGTGTAGCCACTGTTCCTAATCTTACTCTTCGTGGTCATATATTATTTTTTTCTTCTTGATATTGGCTGGTCTGATATTTGAAGGCTTCTCTTGTCTTCCCTGTGTCTCTTCCTCCCAAGTGAAGTCTCTCTAGTTTTTATTCTGTGTGTTGAAGGAGTGTGCTGTGGGGTGGAGGGGGAGCTATTCGGCAGAGAAAACCTCTGGAGTGCCAAGAGGAAGACGTCCTGGTGGGCTGTGCCCCCACCGGACCTGCACTGGATGCTCTCGCTGTTTCCAAAGTCCACTTACTTTCACCCACTACTATCTTCTAAGACTTGCCTGGACTGAAATAGTCATCGGGCTTTTCTTTTCCCAATTTTGTAGGCAAAGGGATGCTTATAATTGCTGGCAGGATCTCTGTTCTGTGCTTCATACGAATGAACACTTGAGAGAATTGGACCTGGGTCACAGCAACCTTGATGAATTAGCAATGAAGATTTTTTATCAAGAACTAAGGCACCCATACTGCAAACTACAAAAACTACTGTAAGTCTGGCATGAGAAAATGTAATAGAGTTCCAATTTCTTTCTTTGTCCCATTTCCCACTCCTACTTATTAGGGGACACCAATAGTAAAATACTTAAAATTCATGGTGTCCAATACGGGAAGAGAATACGCAGTGAAAAGCTCTGGGAATATGGAAGCATAACTAACCTGTTCTGGGAAAGATTGCATAGAAATGGGTTTTTGAGGCTTGGTTAGGAATTTTCTAGATGAGGAAGAACACAGAGGTGAGGCATTCTAGGCAGGTCCAGGAGATGATAGGGCATATTTTGCAATAATGTGTTTTGCTAATGATGCACAATTAACAGTTGATATTAACAATGAACTCACCTTGGGTTATTTAAAGGATTAAATATTGTGAATTAACAATATTTATATAAATGCAATATTTGGAATAGTCCTAATAATTTTTGATAGTCTGGGGTTAAGAGTTCAAAAACTTGTCTTCTGGTTTTCTGATGATGTTACCTTCTTTTCCTTCAAAGTCACCAAAAAAAAAAAAAAAGTTGATTATCAGTTGTCAGGATATAATGGACACCTGAGTTATAACCCAAATGTTTTTCTAAGCAGCATTCTGAAACTGGGGTTTGTGACCTGACCTGGAGCATGGGAACCCCAGAGAAGGGACAAGAGATGTCAGGAACGTTTAGATAACCTCTAAGAATCGGCTTGAAAAGAAAGGGGTGCTGTATGTAGCTGGGGACAGAGATGATTTCATAATCCCTCCTGCATATTTTTCTTATGAAGGTTGAGATTTTTTTCTTTCCCTGATGGTTACTGGAATATTGCTAGTACTTTGACTTACAACCAGAATCTGCAGCATCTAGACCTGAAAGGAAGTGATATAGGGGACAGTGGAGTAAAGTCATTATGTGAAGCCTTGAAACACCCAGATTGTAAACTACAGAATCTGAGGTAAGTCGGGATTTTTTTTTTTAGTTACAATTGAGAATTTTGTCTGTCCATCTTGGGATTGCTGGTCATAGGAGTAGCTTAAATCTATTCTCATGATACGGAGTAGTGGGGGATCAGTAGATTCCAGCTGTTTTCTTCCAGATATGACTTCTGACGCCTTCCATCCCTCCACCCCCACTGAAGACCCCTCATTGTACATTTCTCTGGGTATTCATCTCTTAAATTTGAAAAAGAAAGTAGACCCATAATTTATAAAGATTTATTTTTTTCATATTCAAATGATGGAATGTATATATTCATTGTATTGAATACTCAGGAAAGAATGCAGTAATGGTAACTGGGGACAGTGCTGGGGCAGGGCCCGTTTTACTTAATTTTTGATAGTGAGTCACCCTTCCCTTATAATTACAGTTCAGTGACCGCTACAAAACACTGAGGAAGAACAGTGTAGCCGCTGTGCCCTCTTGCTGTCACACACTGTTGATCTTCCCGGTGGGCCTGATTTCCTCTGTGGAAGTGAGAGGTTTAGCAGTCACACTTGGTCTGCACATTGTTTAACAGGTTTCAAGAAAGATTTTATTTTCCAATGAAAGATATTTCATTCAGTTTCTGACAAAACCAAAAACAAACAAAAGCAAAATTAAAAAAATTATTGCAGTAAGTTTTACCTTAGAAGTTTTTGTAATCCCTGGACTCAGTTGGAGTAGGGGTGGAGCAAGAATTAACCTTGATTTATGATACGCTAAGATAGGCCTGTATTTGTGGGATGCAAATGATAATTTGTGTGTAGAAAAATACAAGTAAAATCTGAGACAAGACCTTCTTTTTGAAAATAGACATATGACCTCTGTTACCATTGGGAATTTATTTTTAGGTCTCACTAGTTTTTACAGGGTGAAATTCACTTACAGCATGTCTGAAAAGTTGTTGGATAATTCGTTTCTTAATTATCTCTTATTTTTTATTTAATTTTTGTTGTATTTTTCCCATTACCCTTTAGTTCCCTCGTACTTCCCCCTACTGAGCAATCACCGCAATGTTGTCCGTGTCCATGAGTCCCCTTTCCTTTTTGCTCAGTTCCTAACCTCTCCCCCACCCACTAGCTGTCACCTGCTTTCCATCTGTGAATCTGTCTGCTTTGCTTGTTACTTCAGTATGGTTATTAGATTCCACATATGAGTGAAATCATATGGTACTTGTCTTTCTCTGACTGGCTTATTTTACTTAGCATAGTGTTCTACAGGTCCATCCATACTGCTTTATACTTCTTTTTTTACAGCTGAATAGTATTCCATTGTGTAAATGTCCTATAGTTGTTTTAACTATTTATCTGTTGATGGACACTTGGGCTGCTTCCATATCTTGGCAAGTGTAAATAATGCTGCAATGAACACAGGGGTGTTTATGTTCTTTTGAATTAATGTTTTGGGTTCCTTCAGATATATTCCCGGAAGAGGGATCACTGAGCCAAAAGGCAGATCCATTTTTAATTTTTTGAGGTATCTCCATACTAGTTTCCACAGTGGCTGCACCAGTCTGCATTCCCACCAATAGTGCGAAAGGGTTCCCCTTTCTCCACATCCTCGCCAGCACTCGTTTGTTGACTTATTGATGATAGCCATTCTGACAATATGGCATGCTTATCTCATTGTGGTTTTAATTTACATTTCTCTGATGATTAGTACTGTAGAGCATCTTTTCATATGTCTATTGGCCATCTGTATGTCCTCTTTGGAGAAGTGCCTATTCAGTTCCTTTGCCCATTTTTTAAATTGGGTTGTTTTGTTTTTTTGGTGTTGAGATTTGTAAGTACTTTCTAAATTTAGGATATTAACCCCTTATCAGATATATTGGCAAATATGTTCTCCCATTCTGTGGGTTGTCTTTTTATTTCGTTGATGATTTCCTTTGCTGTGCAAAAACTGTTTAGCTTGATGTAGTCCCATTTCTTTATGTTCTCTTTTGTTTCCCTTGCCTGGGAAGATATATCCAATAAAAAATTTCTACAAGCAATGTCCGAGACTTTGCTGCCTGTTTTCTTCTAGGATTTTTGTGGTTTCAGGTCTAATTTAAGTCTTTGATCCATTTTGAAAATATTCTTTTGTGTGGTGTTGGAAGATGGTCTAGTTTCATTTTTTTGCATATATCTGTCCAATTTTCCCAACCATTTATTGAATAAACTATTTCTAACCCATTATATATGCTTGTTTCCTTTGTCAAATACTAATTTCCTATAATGGTGTGGTATTATTTCTGGGCTCTCTATTCTGTTCCATTGATCTATGTGTCTTGTTTTTATGCCAGTACCAAGCTGTTTTGATTACTATGGCCTTGTAATATAGTTTGATATTAGTAATTGTTTGCAGGTAGTTTTTATCGCGCGCTCTACCACCAGTCAACGTAAAACGTATAAATACGTTTCCCGCATACAATGTGTTAGGTAGCATGATTCCTCCAGCTTTGTTCTTCCTTTTCAGGATCACTGTCGCTATGTGGGGCCTTTTATGGTTTCATACAAATTTTTGAAATATTTGTTCTAGTTCTGTGAATTACATCATTGGAACCTTGATAGGAATTTCATTGAATCTATTGATTGCTTTGGGTAGTATGGACATTTTAATATTAATTCTTCCTCTCTGTGAACACAGTATGTGCTTCCACTTATTTGTATCTTCTTCAGTTTCTTTCTTCAATGTCTTATAATATTCCAAGTACAGGTCTTTTCCATCCTTGGTTAGATTTATTCCTAGGTATTTTATTCTTTTTGAAGCAATGGTGAATGGAATTGTTTTCTTAATTTCTCTTTCTGTTAGTTCATTATTGTCATACAAATATGCAGCTGATTTCTGGATATTAATTTTGTATCCTGCTATTTTGCTGAATCATTATCAGTTCTAGTAGTTTCTTGGTGGAATCTTTGGGGTTCTCTAATAAAGACAGTTTTAATTCTTCCTTTACAATTTGTATGTCTTTTATTTCTTCTTCTTGTCTGACTGCTGTGGCTAGGACTTCCAGTACTATGTTGAATAAGAGAAGTGAAAGCAGACATACCAGCCTTGTTTCCAATCTCAATGGGAACGCTTGTAGTTTTTGCCCATTGAGTATGATGCTGCTAGTGGGTTTGTCATATATGGCTTTTATTATGTTTAGGTATGCTCCCCCTAATCCCATTTTGCAGAGAGTTTTGACCATAAATGGGTGCTGGATTTTTTCAATGTTTTCTGCATCTATTGATGTGATCCTGTAGCTTTTATCTCTATTGATCTAATCAAACTGTGATCAGCAGCCTGGCTTAAGCACCACAGGGTGGGGCAGAGTAATTCCTGTGGGCTGGGTATTGCTTCCCCTCAGGCTGATGCCACTTGAGAGGAGTACTCTGCCTGAGAAAAATGGCTCCTATAGCATGGGGAATGACTCAACACATGGATCCTGGTGGCTGTTACTTCAGTTCTCTCCCCAGAGCCACCAGCCCCAAACTTTCCTCAAGTGTCTCTTGTCCACTCTGCCCTGCCTTTGCTGGAGCCCAGGGTAAGTGACTTCAAATGAAATGTGCATTGGCTCTTTAAGAGGCTCTCTGCATCTCCAGCCACCTCTGCCTGGCAGACAGAAACCCTGCTGCTTTTCACAGCTCAATTTTATCTGGGTTCCTTTCTGGCCCTGGTGCTGTAAGCCAGGAGCCCAGCTTGGGGTTTAGACCCCACACTTTTCAGAGGGACCCCATGGCCCCTAAAATATCCTTTCTGGAACTTCAGCTGTTGCCTGCGGGAGCCCAGCCAGCCCTCTCATGCCTCCTCCACACTCCCTGCCAGTCACGTTGTGGTGAAGTGGTATCTTCTGTCTCTCCATGGTTATAAGGCTTCTCTCCAGCTAGTGTTCAGTTGGTTATTCAAGATGATTTCTCTACAATTTAGTTGTACTTTCAGATTGGTCCTGGGAGGAGGTTACTTTAGCTTCCACTATTCGTCTGCCATCTTGGATTCTCCAGATAATTCTTAAACAAGTTCTGTTATCAGCAAGACAGTTTTATTATCTATGAAGTAGTTTTAGGACATTTTGAGAAATTTTCTATAACCTGCAGCCTTTGGTCTGGAACCCAAGTAAGAAGTAGGTCATTGGTTCCTCTGTCTAAAAGTAAAAGGTATTAGCGACAAAAAGTTGTAAGTGCAGGGAAAAATATTTGCTTACATTGGGAGCTGTGGATCCAAGACAAAATGCCTTGGCACTTAACAGAGCAGCTGAACTGGATAAAATATCTTTCATCAGTTGAGGGTTGATAAACCTTGATGTAGGCCCAGTTACTAGGATTTTAGACAGGAAACCATCTCTCTGGGTAAACTAGTAGGGCTCCTTGCACCAGTGAGTAGAATGTTTTGGTAGCAGAAATCATCAGCGCTTTGTAATAATAAAACATTACATTATGTGGGATTGGATGTTGTCCTATTGTGGGTGAGTAATTAAGAGTCCTATAGATCTCCTATTGACTGCCTGCTTGGCTGCTGATGTAATACCCTTTAGTATTAGTCTACTCCAGCTGCCATAACAGAATACCACAGACGAGCTTAGTCGACAGAGATTTATTTCTCACAGTTGTGGAGGCTGGAAGTTCAAAAGCAGAGTGCCAGCAGGGTGGCTTCTGGTGAGGCTTCTCTCCTCGGCTTCCAGATGGCTGCCTTCTCACTGTGTCCTCACATGGCCTTTATAGTGTCTGCACATTCCTGGTATCCTGTCTTCTTCTTATAAGGACACCAGTTCTGTTGGATTAGGGGTCTACTCTTGTGACCTCCTTTAATTGAGTTACCTCTTTCAAGGGGAGCACTATTCAGTCCATAGCACCTTTTCAGGGCAAGGTGAGGTTTTCAGCCTTAGGCTATGTTCTAGGTCATCCATGGAGGTCTAATCCTGTTTCTACCTCTGTATGCTCTGATTTTGATGAAGAGAACCAATTCCCAAGGGACTCAAGTTAATAAACGCTTGGTCAAAAGGAAGAGCCGGAACAACACCCTGTTCCAGGAACACTGCGGCTGCCAGACTATTCTTACAAAGAGCTGGCGGGTGTCAGGCCCAGCCACCCAGAGCACAAGCGGTCTCTCAGTGTAAGTCTGCAAAAAGAGGGGCTCTACATGCACTTGTTTTCTTCTTCAGTTTCCCTTCTTTTACTTTATTTTTTAGAAACCTTTACTTCTGATTTACTTCTTGTGTTTACTCTTTAAGGACTGGTTCCTCCGACAGCGTGGGTTGACTCCCATTTGTAAATGAGTCCTTGGCAGGCAGTAGTGGAAGTCACAGCATCTGCTCCTGGTCTCCTGCCCATCGGTTTCGGAAGTCGAAGAGGGCAAGGACGCAGCCCTCCTTCAGTCCACCTTCACCCACGTTTTAGTTAGAGGACATTCCTCTGCATCAAAACATGATGATCATTTAAAAGTATTTTTGAATATTTTCAAGCGTATTTTCCTAGGGAATTGGGGACGTGGGGATGGAAAATACAAGCTTCCCACCCTCCCCTTCCTAACTCTTTATCAGAGCCTTGTGATTGAGTTAAACAACTCATTCTATCTAGGTAAGCTGGATTTTGAGAAACGGTCCCACAGGCCCAGATCCACATGGCCAAATGCTGTGGCTGGGGGAGCAGTGATGATAATTCTTCTCTCAGGAGGGGTCATTTCTATTTTTCTGTATTGTTTTCCAGCTTAGAATCCTGCGACCTAACTACACTTTGTTGTCTGAATATCACTAAGGCTCTCATCAGAAGCCAGAGCCTGATATTTCTGAATCTGTCGACCAATAATCTGTTGGATGATGGAGTGGAGCTGTTGTGTGAGGCCTTAAGACATCCAAAGTGTCACCTAGAGAGACTGTCGTGAGTCCTTTTGCTTTGTTTCCTGTTTCCTGTTCAGTCTTGTATAGCTCAGTTATAATGTGAATGGGCAAACTGCCTGGGTCTTGTCACAAACTGGCTCAATCACAGAGGAGCTTCTCCTTTTCTCCCTCTCCTGCCCGCCCTTTTTTCCTTGACTTTTAGACAGTTCCCTTCATGACTGACTTTTCATTGCCATTAGTTCTGGGTTTCTCCTCTTCCTTCCTCTTTTGTGTGTCATTATACCCTGCACGTGACTGAAATGGAATCTGTAATTTAAGTACGCTTTGAGGTGTAGGGGTTTTCCGTACCAGCTAACTTCCCTGTGAAGGAGAAGAGAAGCATAAACTTTGGGATTTGATCCCTTCCCCATCTCTTTTTTTCCTTCAGCTTAGAAAGCTGTGGCCTCACAGTAGCTGGTTGCAAGGATCTCTCTTTGGCTCTCATCAGCAATAAAAGGCTGACACATTTGTGCTTGGCAGACAACGTCTTGGGAGATGGTGGAGTAAAGCTTATGAGCGATGTCTTAAAACATCCACAGTGCACTCTGCAGAGCCTTGTGTAAGTATCTTCCAATAAAATCCACATTTTGAAATAACTTTAAAATGGGAAGATAATATGAACACATTCTGTTCCTTGCTTTTTCCCTACTCTTGGCCTTAATGATAAGGCAGATGATCAGGATAATGATATTAATAAGTGTCATTTATTGTGTCCTTCCTGTGTGCTGAGACTTGTGCTAATTTTTTTTAACTTACACAAAAGTACTGGTTAGTATCAAATTGGCACCCTGAGTTCTGAGTGCTCCATTGTACAGGTGAGGAATGTGAGGCTTAGAAAGATGTGCCTTGCCTAATGCTCACAAGAAAATGATGGGTTCAGGACTCAAGTCACCTATCCAGCTTCATGTTCCGGACTCAGAACAGGTGAATGTGTAGGAGTACCATTAAACACAAGTATCGCATTCCGTGGTATGGCTGGATCACACTGTGATTATTCTGTTAGTTGCTGTTAGATAATTTCATAGACATGGAATGGATGAGCCACAACTTCTTTTGTCAGATATGGTTAAATTGCCTCCACATAGATTGTTTATATTCCCTCTGCAGTCTAGGGGCCTGCATTTTCATATCCTCACTGGGTATCTGGAACCTTTTTGATCATTGTGAATTAGATAATTGAAAATAACTTTAAAAAGGATTTGATGTTGAACATCTTTTCTGTTTTTGGCATTTAATATTCAAGGAATTGTCTTTTCATAGGCTCAATTTTCTTTTGGCCGTTTTCTTTATCTATATTATATATTAGGTTACTAATATAACATATACACTGTTGCCATTATATTTTATGTATTGTAAATATTTTACCTCACATGTTGCTGTATTTCTAATTTTTTTTAAAGGTTTTATTTATTTTTAGACAGAAGGGAAGGGAGGGAGAAGGAGAGGGAAAGAAACAGCAATGTGTGGTTGCCTCTTATGTGGGCCCCACTGGGGACCTGGCCTACAACCCAGGCATGTGCCCTGACTGGGAATCGAACTGGTAATTGTTTGGTTCACAGCCCACACTCAGTTCACTGAGCTACAACAGCCAGGGCTGTATTTCTAATTTTTATGGTCATTTTTAGAATATAGAAGTTTAAAATTTTTGTGAAGTATAATGATCCTCCTCTTCATGACTTCTAGAAGTTTTGTCATAATGGGAACTACCTTTATTTTTTAAAAAATCTACTTATGTCATCTTTTTATATTCTGTATGGTTTAATTTTGAACATGTAAGTGTTAAATTATTCCAAATTCAATTTGTTACAAGACTTAGTTATTTTCTCCCATGTCCAGTCTGTTGTCTCCAAATCATTTATGGCATAATATATCTTTTCCCTACTGATTGGAAATGCCACTTTTATTATGTACAAAAAGTACTTTATTATAATTACTCCCATTTTACTCCCTATACCTGCTCCTCTGTTCCATGTAGCTACCTCTGCAACAGGGCACTATATTTATAGGCCGTGTAAAGAGATTAACATTTAATTTATAGTAATAAAAATTCTGAAGAACATGAATCCCGTCTGTAGCCCAATTTGGTGCAGACCTATGGTTCCCAAGTGAGACAGTCAAAGAGGCAATGAGGGAAGAGGCTATTTGCCCTGAGGTGGAGTATTGGCAAGAAAACATGAAATCTCTTCAAAGATACAAATGTTCAGGCAGTGCAGCAGTGACTCCATTTTCTCTCACATTGTTCTTCCTGTAGGCTGAGACGTTGCCATTTCACTTCAGTTAGCAGTGAACATCTGTCAGCTTCTCTCCTAAGCAACAAGAGCCTGACGCATCTGGATCTGGGGTCCAACTGGCTACAAGATGATGGAGTAAAGCTTCTGTGTGATGTCTTTCGGCATCCCAGCTGTAATCTTCAGGACCTGGGGTAGGTCTTCTTTGACCTTAGTTTTGTGTAGCTTTAAAGTACTAGTGTGAGGTCAGGGGAGGTACGGGAAGAAAGGCTGGGGAAGTCTGTTCATTGGATTTCTCTTAAGCGATTCATACAGTAATTACAGTCAATTTCCCTCAGGCAGGAAGGACCAGGGCCATCAAGCTGAATAGTGGGCACTTTATTTTTCCTGTGGTGGTGCCCCAGTGCCTCTGCTGTGTCCTTTATCTTATACCCGTGAAGCTGAAACTGCTCTACTGGTCTCTTGTTCTAAAATTCAGTTCTATAACTGGGTTAACTTTTAAAGAAACTGGGAATGGAATTTTAAAAAATATTCCACAATCCAATCATTCTTTAACAGCAACTGCGTTTAGAATTGTGATTCCTGTGTGGGCGCGACTTGGAGGTTTCCTTTTCACGTGATGTTACTTCAGAAACACATTTAAACACTTACATGCAATTAGCTCACTGATTATTTTAATGGTGGCACAATATTTAATATTTCATTGTGTAAATATTGTAGCTGGAGTGAAGCAAGGTGCTAGTGTCATTCAGCAATCTCACATTCCCACTAGGGCCCCCCCATGGGACTGACGAGTAGCCTGGATGCGTCATTAAGGGTCTGACTCGGTCATTGTGTGTTTTAGAACTATAAATTCAAGATTATTGGTATCCCTAGAGGTGTTTGGCTGACTGGATCAACTCCAGTTGGACTGACTGATAACCAAATTTCTATATGAGTTTACTTGTCACATCTATAAACACTAAAGTGATTGAATTATTGGGTCCAATAAGCACTT
The DNA here is from genome assembly GCA_004026765.1 of Micronycteris hirsuta. Taxonomy (NCBI): domain Eukaryota; kingdom Metazoa; phylum Chordata; class Mammalia; order Chiroptera; family Phyllostomidae; genus Micronycteris; species Micronycteris hirsuta. Next base: position 52,457 of record PVJI01003393.1, read on the forward strand.
GTACTTCCTTTGGGAAAATATCTATGATGTGGGTTACAATATGATTCTCTGAAGTTTCCTTGATTATTATTCACATGGAAGATAAAATTTTACTTAATGGAAATTATCATTAAACCCAATGCCTTTATTTCAGCTCCAGAGATACAATTTCTAAGTGACCTCTACACACAAGATAGGTGTTTTAACCCAGTTTCTCTCCTTAGCATTGCTGTAAGCACAGACTAATTTGTGCTTTCTTAGTGACCTTCATAGTCTCTGTAGGCCAGGCCAATTCTTTCAACTGGTGTTTGCAACAAATATGAGCTAGATGCTGAGGGAACTAAAGGTTATTAATAAGGTGATGTTTTGGTCCACAAGTCACTCGCAAAATGCTGATGGTAGGGAAATGCCAACTCTGATCCATTCCATGTTTTGTTATAAGGGTTTGACCAAAGTGTCAAGGAGCAGGCAAGGAATGGGACAGAGGAGGCAGGAGTCCATTTAGGTTTGAAAGATGAAGGGGCTTTTGTTATGTGTAGACATCCTGGGCAGAAGCAAAGAAGAGAGGAAAGAGGGGGATGAGGATAGATATGGCATATTTGTAAGATCACAGGTTGTGCGGTTGGAGAACAGGGTGGGGACACAGGAGGGAAAGAGAACGCTCGAGGCCAGGCTGTAAATGCTCTGGAATGTCCTACAAAAGACATGAAAGAAATATCTTTCTATATGTAAGTTTCTTGATTCTTTGGAGATAACAATGTGAGATAGACTCCTGAAAAACATTTTTATACCAAAAATATATTAGAAACTGAAAGAATAGATACCAGTTCCTTGGGAAAGCTTATACTATTGTTTAGTATTGGTAGGAATAAGTGTTTATATCCTTGACTTGGGAAGCTTGATAGATAGCAACCTGTTTATGGAAGAAAGCAGTTTTATCTACTGTCTTTTTCTGCTGATTAAGAAATCCCATCTGTTCCCACTGGCAATGTTAGACCTCTCTATGTGCATCCTGGACTATAGATAGAAAAGGGTCAGAAAAAAGGCTCAGATACCTGAGCATCTCTCCCAGGAATAAACTAAGTCTCACAACTGAAGGTCTTACTTTTCTGTTGCAGACTGATGGGTTGTGTTCTCACCAGTGCATGTTGTCTGGATCTGGCTTCTGCTCTTGTGAACAACCCAAACCTGCAGAGCCTGGACCTTGGGAACAATGACTTGCAGGATGATGGAGTCAAAATTCTATGTGAAGCTTTGAGACATCCAAACTGTAATATTCAGAGGCTCGGGTGAGTTCAATTTTCCATTAGGAGAAGGATAGCTATTTGGCAGCTAGTATAGCTAGAGGAAATTTAGTGTATAGAGAAGAATGGAAAGTAGATGGGGTTAGTAGAAAGTAAGTTACTCTCAGAAGCAAGAATCTGAATTTCAGATATCCGGACCAAGGTGTGATATCTGTTGTTAGAATAAAGCCATGGTTCACATTTCTTTGCATCCTTCTCAATACCTTAGACAGAGTATGTATTAAATAAGTGGTACTTAATTTAGGTCTTTCACACCCTGTCATCCTTCAGATATATCCATCTGGCCATGTAGTAATGATTCTTATTAAATCTGAGACTTACTAATCATCTTCTATCTAGAAAAATGCTATCGATGCTCTTAAGGAGCTTGCAATCTAATCAAATCTTATCCTATGTTCTGAATACTTACATTCAATCGGATATTGCTTAGATTTTTATTTTCTTTTTAAAATCTTGAACTAATATTGGAGAGTACATTTTTAGTCACACAGCATGACTTATTGACTGCTGGGTCAAAACTTTTGCTTCGCATGTGCGAAGCCCAGACACTGGGATCTGTCTCTGAATCTTCCAAGAAAGTGTTGCTTTTTCCTGTTTCCTTTGACTGTTTATGTATGTTTATCACAGCAATGATGATGCTGTAACTATTGTGGCTGAAATTTAATTTTATCCTACTTATCACCTGATAAGTTAGCCTATTTCTGCCTTATGGATGCCGGAAGGAGACACAGAATCTTATCAGAGACAGAGGACTTTATTACTCACAGCACAGCCGTACAAGCATTAGGCATGTTTGTGTCGGTTCCCCTTGTGCCGTAAGTCCCGCAGGCTTGTTGTGGAGGCCCCAGTGGATGCCTGCACATGCGGTACTTTGCATCCTGAGAGAGGAACATTGAATCTGCGGACTCACCATTTTAGAGCAAGCAGTGAGCAAGCCTGCTCTTTGTCCTGGAAGGGGAGACATTGCCTCATCCCTCAAGGTTGGTCATTGTACATGCATCCTAGGAAACGGCTTAGGTAAAGAGTTGTCAAGGGCCTTTCATTTTTGTCAGCAAAAATGTAGGAGGGCTGCCCTGGCTGGTGTGGCTCATTGCACTGAGTGCCAGTCTGAAAACCAAAGGTCGCTGTTTGATTCCCCGACTGGGCACATGCCTGGGTTGGGGACATGTGAGAGGCAACTGATCTGATGTTTCTCTCTCACACTGGTGTTTCTCTCTCTCTCTAAAAAATAAGTAAATCTTCAAAAAAATGTAGGAGGGCTAAAGACCCATAATGTCTCCTAACAATATCCACTCTTTTTTTCTACATAATACAGTCTTGGCTTCTGGTGTATTTTCACAAGGATGTGCCATTCCATTGGCCATTCTGATTAATCTGACCAACAGAGGCTGGGATCAAATTTGTTCATTTGTCTCCTACACTATTTAATTAAAGGTTACTATCAATAGGAATCCACACACAGGAAGAGGCCAAATTGCAGTATCGATTTCACTAGGGAGGAACAATATGTCTTAATACCCATTACAAATCATAATAGGGAGTTAGAATGACCTGCTGATCTTGGTGTCATTGTCAGTAAATAAAGGGGGCAAACATGGGCCACAAACAATCCCATCCCCAATAGAGACATTCGGGGTTCCGCACTGCCCCACATGCCACCATGTAACCTGTAGCGCCGGTCACTGTGGTGTGGGATTTGTTGTTATACTTGACTTGGGCCACCACTGCACTGATTGGCTTATGTCAAGTGGGCCGTGTCCCTGAGTAGTTACAGCTGCTTTGTTGGCCATACATGGCCTACCCTAGGCTGTTCCGGCATTGGGAGGCTCAGGAATTTGTATCAGTCAGACTAAAAGAAGGTTGTACCTGTTGTGTTTGCAAACATACGAGAGAGGTCCACATTTGGGGGCCGCCATTGATGGTTTCAGGCACAGCAGAAGAGTTAAGGCCTGCCATGTCTACATGAGATGTTCGGTTTTCGTAGCCTGCAGACAGCACAACAGCTGCTCAGGTTGCCAGCCACAGCTGCTGTGCGACTAAAGCAGATCACGTACTTATTTTGCCAGGTGGCACTGTTGGACCTATTGTTGGGGAAAAAAGAGAGTCTTAATTATTCTCCCCAATCCCTGCATCTCTCAGGTTCTGAGGTGCTCCTTCCTAGGCATTGGTGTTGTACTCTTCCCCCCAGCCATGAAGTCAAGTGTGTCCTAGCCCAGTGTCTGTAACTTCACTGTTTCTCTAATCACCCCCACTTGTACCCAGACCTTCAGTCTATAAGGGTTAGGTGGAAGAGGGACAAAAGCAATTTTGCAGTTTGTACAGAAAGCCATTATATCCCATACCTTGGCTTGTGTCTCGTATTGTACTCAATCTTATCCTCATGATTTAGGGCCTAGTTAATCCAAAAGAGAATCCAGGTGTCTGAACTGAGTAAGTTTGAACACCATAGGCCCTTCCTTGTTGGTCTGCCACCGGGGGGATGTACCAACCAGGCTGTCCTGGAGTTACTGTTAGGAAAGGAAGAGCATCATGCCCAGGAATGGTCAGGATGCTATCCTGAAATGTCAAAATAGTTCTATATAATCTTCTATCGCTTTCATCCTGATCGTTATTCAAGAAGTGGCCAAAAATAGGTGAACCATTTCAGGAGATAGCTGAATGACCAAACCGCCCTGCAAATGTATGTACATCAGGAGCTGGCAAGGGAGGTAGAGTCAGAACCTTTTTGATTTAATTCTGAGGGGCCATTCAGAGCTCAGATGCTTGAGGATGGCAGCGACCATGGAATGTTCCTTGAATACCCTGACTATTGACCCATTGTTTCCTTGAAATAGAGGACCTGGGTGTTATACCCCTTGATTTTTTGCATATCTGAAAATCTCTTCTTTTTCTATGAACTTGAAAAACTGTTTGGCTATGTTCATATTATTTTGATCATCCTTCTTCTGAGAGTTTTCCAGAGAGTCCACGGCCTGCCAGCATTGAAACTAGCTGTAGAAAATCTAGAGCCAGCAGATTCTTCCCCTTCACTGTCCTTATCTGTTAAAAGTACTTTTCAGCATTTTCATAACTGCTAAAAATACACTTAGGAATATGTAGGATGGATTAGAAAAAAATCAAGCAAAAGAAGTAAGAGTTTTAAAAGATTAAAGAAAATTAACTGATAAGAAAACTAACAAGAGATCCAACATAAGCATAATTAGTGATCCTACAATAAAAGAAATTGAACAAGTAGATAAGTAAAAATTAAAGATAGGAAACCCTCCCCCACCCCCAAAAAGAGCACAATCTTCAGATTAAAAAGGCACATTTCCCCAGAAAAATATTAAGAAAGAAAAGTCAACACAGAACAAATTATTGAACCTATGGACATCCAGGCCTAAATAAAAAGTATGTTTAACAAATAAGGACACTGAAAGGGGAAGAGTCTGCTGGTTTCAGACTTTTCTACACCTGGGAAACGCTCCAAGGACGGACGATCAAAATACTACGGACACACCAAGCAGTCATTCAAGTCATCAGCAGTGGTGAAAATTCACTTCTCCCCTTCTGATGTAACTTCTATTCTACAACATAATTTTTATTTTCCTCTTCTGTTATTTTTAAGCTCTCCCAAATCACATTTTAAGGATTTTTGTTATGAAATACAAATTAAATACAGAAAAGTGAATAAAACTAATATTTAGAAAATAAAAAATGTATGTAACCACACCCAGGTCAGGAAATTGAATTTTTCCAACTAACTAAATTTTCCTCAGTCATCCCTTCAAAAATCACAGCTTCTGCCTCCTCTTTAAGAAGCAACCATTATCCTGACTTTATGGCAGTCATTTATTTGTTTTCCTGTACAGTGAGCCAGGAGTGTATGTAAACTATATAGTTGAATTTTATTTGATTTTGAACTTCATATACATGTAATCATACCTCATGTATTCTTCTCTGTCAATGATTTTTTTTTTTTCTTAGTGTTATGATTGTACATGTCATCTGGTTGCTGCCCTGACTGGGTGGCTCGGTTGGCTGGAGCATCCTCCCATACACCAAGAGGTTGCAGGTTCAGTTCCCGGTCAGCACATACCTGGATTGTAGGTTCTGTCCCCAGTCAGGGCGCATGCAGGAGGCAACCAGTTGATGTTTCTCTCTCTCATCCGTGTTTCTGCGTCTCTTTCTAAAGTCAATAAACATGTCCTTGGGTGAGGTTTAAAAAAAAACTTAAAAGGAATCATCCAGTTGCTTCATGTAGTTATAGTTAATTCGTTTTTATTTCTGTAAAAGATTTTGATGGATGACCCCACCAAAAACTATAACAACCATTATATTGTAGGGGGACTTTTGGGTTGTTTCCATTTTTCTTTTATAACTTAATGATGCTATAAATACTTTAATGCATGAATTCTGGGGCACACGCATCCACACTTATCTAGGCTAAATAATTAGGAGTTGACTTGTTATGTCATGAAGGAATATATGTCTTCAAATTTATCAGATATTGTTAAAAGAATGGTACCAATTTGTTCTGCCACTGCCAGTGTGTAAAAAGTCCTGTTGTTCTCTATTCTTGGCAATTTTGTCAAGACTTAATTTTTAAAATTCTAGCCAGTCAGCTATGCATTTTGGCATATGATTGTGTAAGACTGGAATTATTTCTTTTTTGAGCTTTGTAGAAATTTCTGGTGAAGTTATATGATCTGAAGGTTCCTTTGTGTGGTGACTTTTTTGACTAATGATTCAGTTTTTAAAATAATTACACATTTATATAGGTTTTCTCTTAGTGAGTAATCTTGGTAAGTAATTGTATCCCTATGCTTTTATCTATTGATCTAAATTTTAAAACTTACTGGCAATTGTCTAATATTATTATCTGCTTAATTTCTGAAGCATCTCTAGTGATTTAGGCATGTAGTGATGTTTCATTAATTATTGTTTCTATCTTATTTCTTCAACTTTGGTTGAGTTTATTTTACCATTCTTTTTCTAAATTCTTGAACTGGATGCTTAGCTCATAAATCTTTCTTCTTTTCCAACACAGCCTTAAATTTTTTTAAATGGTTTTCCTTTAAATCATTGCATTACCTTCATCTTAAACAATTTTTGATATTATGTGAAGTCTTGTTATTTTTGAGTCTAAACCATTTAACTACCATTATGATTTTTTTCTTTAACCCATGGATTATTTTAAGGTGTATTCCTTGATTTTCAAGAATAAGAGCAGTTTCTTGTTATCTTTTTATATTTACTCTCTGGCATTGTGGTCTGAGAACATACATCGTTTCACTTTGAAACAGCAGGTGACATTGGCTCATGGCCTAGTGTATAGCCAGTTTTTGTATGTGCTCACCGGTACACTTGGGAGGAATGTGAAGAGCTGTTGGCTTCAGTATTTCACATTAGTTAAAATTGTTAATCCAGTTGTTTGAATCATCTATATTTTTGGTGATATTTTTCCAGATGATTTAACTACTGTGAAAAATGTTTAAAATCTTCTTTATAACTGTAGATTTGTTTTTCATTTTGTAGTTGTTAGTTTTTTGTTACCTGCATTTTTTAAATTGAATTTATTGGGGTGACATTGATTCTCAAAACCATACAGGTTTCAAGTGTACAACTCAATAAAACATCATCTGCACACTGCATCATACACCCATCGCCCCAAGCAAAGTCTCTTTCTGTCCCTATTTCCCACCCACGCCACCCACCCCATCCCACCCTCACTTTCGTCTACCTCCACCCAGTCCCCACCCACCTTCCCCTGGCCATCACCACACTCTTGTCTGTATCTGTGGGTCATGCATTTATGTTTTTTGGTTACTCCCTTCACCTTCTTTTATCCAGTACCCCCACCCTCACCCACAGTAGTCAGTCTGTTCCATGTATCCATGCCTCTGTTTCTATTTTGTTCTCAGTTTATTTTGTTCATTAGATTCTACATGTAAGTGAGATCATATGGCGTTTGTCTTTTTCTGGCTTATTTCACTTAGCATAATAATCTCCATGCTGTTGCAAAAGGTAAGATTTCCTTTTTTACAGCCATGTGGTATTCCATTTTATAAATGTACCACAGCTTATTTGACTATTATTGGTGACTACAAATTTAGGATGATTGTTAACTGATGAGTTCTTGATAATCTTTTACCTTTTATAGTACTTTACCGTAACATTTATTTTGTGTGATATTTGTGCACTTTGTGTCGTAATTAGTGGTGGGACTGTTGATCCACTGCGCTAATGTGTGCTCCATGTGGGCGGCAACTTAAAAAAATATTTTGTATACTCTGTATCTATAGAGGCACTCAATTGTCGAATGACTAGGTAGACATTAAGGTGAAAATTAAATTTAAATTAGTTGGTTAGGGGGAATCATCAGGTACAGAAGATTGAGTTTAACTTATTTCCTTAGTTCACGGTATTGTATTATCATTGATTTATGCAAGGGCCCACTGATCATTGGCTGATTGGTTAATTTATCTCCTCTAACCATTCTCTTTCACACCTGTAGGCACCTGACCTAATGGGTTTGAAATTTGCCATAGAATTGTGTGTATCCTTATAAAAGATGTGATGTTGTTTTTTGGTGCATGCATTTTTATTTGCATAAATGGCATGAGACCTCATTATATACCTTGCTTTTTAAACAATACTGTATTTCTAAAATCTACTTATTTTGCTATATTTTTAATGCTGCTCAGAGATTCAACTACTTTATAGTTTTTCTTAGTGTGCTTCCATATTTTATTTATTTTCTGGACTATAATTATAAATTTGTAAATCATGATATTGCAAGGGATATATTCAACCTATAAATATCTAGAATAATGAACATTTCCTACATAATGAGCATATACCTACATTTCTTTAATTTCCCCTAGTTGTGCTCATCTTTTTAAGCTTCCAGAGTTATCCTCTATTCCCAGCTCACAGATCTCTTGTGTGCTCGCTCTCTGTCATGGGATAAAGTTGATTTTATCTGTAGTCTCTCTTCCTGCAGGCTGGAGTACTGTGGTTTGACCTCTCTCTGTTGTCAGGATATCTCCTCTATTCTTAGCAGCAGCCAAAGACTGACAAAAATGAACCTGACACAGAATACCTTAGGCTGTGAAGGAATTAGGAAGTTATGTGAAGTCTTGAGGTCTACGGAATGTAAACTACAAGTTCTAGGGTAAGTCTTCATTGGCTTTCTAGGAAGAAAGTTTTCTGGAATGAGGGGTTGGGGGAGCCACTCATTTACTCTAGGCCTGGGGGTCAACCTGGTTGTGGCTCTCTGGATCTTTTCTAGGCCCTTATTTGTTTTTCTCCTGTAGAACACTGAATTGTGAGAGACGTGTAGCATAGTGGTTATGAGCCATGAACTCTAGAGCCAGACGACCTGAGTTTGAATTCTGGCCTTGCCACTTTCTACATATTTGAACTTGTGCTAGTCCCCAGTCTCTCAGTGTTTCAGTTATCTTATCTGCAAAGCGGGCGCAGTGATTAATATCTACACATGGGCTTATTGTAAGTCCATATAGGTGGTCTTTAAAACAGTGCCTAACATAATAAGCAGTCTATGTGTTACCTGTTTTCACCATCATTAGTAGTACTATTTTGCTTGACTTTAAAAAAAGGCTCTTGGAGGATCCTTTTAAATTTTAATCTATTTCTTCCTTCCTCTTCAAAATTCCATTTTTCTTCAACTGTAATATCCCCCTCAGCATATCCCTCAGTTTCCTTTCCTCCTCCCCAGCCATGTTAATATTCTCTCTCTGCTTTAAAAGAACAGTTCCCCCCACCCCGTTGAAATAAATTTCCCAGAGAAAGTAAGGGGCTATTGGAAAATTAAGTGCAAGAAGAGATATTCCCTTGTTTTCTCAGGTTGTGCAAAGAGGCATTTGATGAGGAAGCCCAGAAGCTGCTGGAAGCTATGGGGGTTAGCAATCCACACCTAGTCATTAAGCACGATTTTAATGACCATAACGAAGAAGATGGCTCCTGGTGGCAGTGTTTCTGATTTGAAGAACTTGATATTCTTCGAGAAAGTAAAAGAAAGACCTCAGAGTGACAAGGCCTGGGGCTCTCCACTTTAGACGCCCCATGCCCAGACATACTGCATTGGATGTCTGCTAGATATAGGTTAATTGCTCTGTATAATGTCTGTTCTACCTCACATAGGAGTTTGGGAGACTAAAATAAAACGGAAACTATAAAGCTCCGTGGAAAGTGCACCATGATGTTTTTAATTATATGCAGAGCTTAAGAATCCGGATGTAAAAAACTAGAAGTGATGCCTGGCTGGTGTAGCTCAGTGGATTGAGCGCAGGCTGGGAACCAGAGGGTCCCGGTTCGATTCCCAGTCAGGGCACATGCCTGGGTTGCGGGCTGGCCCCCGATGAGGGCCATGTGAGAGGCAACCATACATTGCTCTTTCTCCCTCCCTTCTCCTCTCTCTGAAAATAAATAAATTAAAAAAAAACAAAAAACTAGAAGTGCATCTGGAGGATGGGGCTGGGGAAGAGCACCTTGTTTTTCCTCTCTCTCCACCCCCACTGCCATGGCCTAGTTCACAGCCTCGCCGTCTCTGGTACATTTTGTTGAATGCTTTTCTGTGTGCATTCTTGGGACTAGTGTCAAAATCACTTGGGTGTTTCTTAAAATGCAGATTCCTGAGCCGCATACTAGACTTACTGCATCAGACTATCTGGGCGAGGGTCCTAGGAACTGGCGTTTCCAATACTTCTCAGGCAATTCTTTGGTGCGCCAATATTTGAGAATCACTAGTGTCATTAGAAATTGGAGTCCATTTCTGCAGTGACCATTTTCTGTAGCCTATTGTGAGATAAAAGGAGACACAGATTATTTGGGTTAGAGTGAAAAACAGGTTCCTCTGTTTGATAGAAACATGGTGCAGTAAAATTTTCTATTAAAAAAATGTTTTGGTAATTTATCGCTATGCAACAAGCAGTCCCAAAACTCAAGTGGCTTCAAACAATAACCACTTCATTATATGTCATGACTTGGTGGATTAGAATTCAGAAAGCACTCAGCTACGCATTTCTTATGCTCCATGTGAACATCACCTGGAGTCCCTTGGTGGTATTCAGCTGACAGCCAAATTGCTCTGGAAGCCTCAAGATGACTTTAGCCACATGCTGAGTACCTTGGAGAGGGTGACTGGAAGGGTAGGTTGGGTTGGGCCCCTCCTCCTTCTAGTGTTAGAGCTTCTCCACGTGGTCTCTCCAGCAGAGAAAATAAAGTTCTTTGATAGGAGTTCAGGGTTTGAAGAGGCCAAGTAGAAGTTGCCAGTTCTTTAAAAGCTAGGCTCAGAACTGGTATAAAGTCACTCAGTCTCACTCCATTGGTCAAAACAGTATAGGCCAGTCAGATTCAAGGGCTGTCACTTCTGGATGCTTGATGGAAGTAGTGTCAGAAAATGTGTAGCATTCTTTAGTCTACTGCAGACTCTATCATTTTTTCCTCCCTGTCTGTAGGAGATAAGAAAACCTCTTAGGTGGTATGATAGCCCTCGAGACAATGTGGTAGGGATGGAGACAAGAGTGGACTATGGCAGTTAGAAGGGAGCAGGTGGCAGTCACATGAAAATGTATATGTAATGTTATTGGAGCTGACACCTACACAGAACAGGGATATGGCCGACATTTGTCACTGATACCTAGAAGAGAGGTCGTCACTGAGGTTGATGCCCAGTGATGACCGTGATGCTGGCTAGAGAAGGCTAGACTTAAACAGTTGGATCAGACTCAGAAAAGTAAGTACAGTAGTCACCCCTTGTCCATAGGAAATACTTTCCAAGACCTTCAGTGGGTGGATGCCTGAAACTGCAGAGAGTATAGAACCCTATACATACTATGTTTTTTCCTAAACATGCATACCTTTTCACTTAAAGGTAGCACTTTATGGCTTCTCTTTGGTATATCTGAATTGCCAGCATCACTTCTTTTGCACTTTCAAGCCAGTAAGAGTTACTTGAACACAAACACTGTGGTACCGAGACAGTTGATGATCTGAAAAACTGGGAGGTTTAGGCTACTAAGTGACTAAGGGCGGGGGGGCATATACACCAAGGACAAAGTGTGGACAAAGGGATGATACGTGTTCTGTGCAGGATGGAGTGCAACAGTGCGAGGTTTCATCACTCAGAACAGCACACAATTTAAGACCTATGAATTGTTTATTTCTGGAGTTTTCCATGTAATATGTTTGGACCATGGTTGACCTTAGGTAACTGGAACCACTGAATTCAAAACTGCAGGTATGGGGGGACTACCGTGCACATCAGAGAAGTGGCATTCCTTTCACATGGCAGCCTTGGGCTGCAGTGAGCATCTTATCCTTCAGACAACAGACACCAGTATTTCCAGACAAAACTCCCCAAGGAGTTGATAAATGCTGCTTATCAAGGTGATTTCTACCAAACTTTCAGATACAGGACATTTCTTCTGTTTTTTAAAAACTGTTTCAGAGCACAACAGAGGAAAATAACTTTACAATTTCATTTTATAAAGCTAGAAAAATGTTGATAATAGACTCTCACAAAGATAGCACTATGAGAACTTTACAGTTGAATGTCACTTATGCACATGTATGCAAACATCAAATACAAATATTTGAAAATTAACTCCAACATTCAATTAAAATATACCATGACTACTATGATTTGTATCAAAAGTGTAAGAGAGGACAGTTATTAGGAGGAATGTTACAGTTTATGATACCAGTTATTGAAGAAAGACCAAATAATCAATTTTATATTGAAAAGCCATTCAATAAAATTTAGTCTTTTTCATCAGGTACTTTTATAACATGATGAGGAATGTTCACCCTAAACTAACAACAGTATGTTAGAAGCTTTGCCATTTAAATTTAAAAAATATGTCAGGTATCACTTCTATTAGATAATCCAAGAGCAAGGATTGGGGCAAGGCAACTGAGGTGCTATTCTGAGGGTTATGCCAGTTCAGTGTTGGATGCTGTCCTTATGAAATTTTTGATAGTCAGTTATGGATATTTTTGCATTAGTTTTGATTTTTTAAATGTACTAAAATATTATTTATCTTGATTTCTGAGTTTTGGGGGGCATCTCCTTAAATTTTGTGTATCGAGCAAATCACTCCCTTCATCCTAAGCAGCCCTGGGTTAGGAAGTGTTTGCAATTTTAAAAAGTGCAGTTAAGAATCAAATAGCATGGTCAAAGAATCAAACAGGGTGGTCAAAACAAACTTTAGCTATGTTGATTCTTTACATTTTATCTTTTTAAAAATTAAATTTATTTTGTAAAATACTATTGTGTTATTCTGTTACCTTTGAATTTGTCCTGTCAGTATGCTAACTTCTTGTAAGATACTTACCATACTGATTTCCAGCCTTTTCTCTCTTTAATCGTAAGGATTAAGACTATAAATTTACCTTTTTGTCTATTTTAGCTGAATCCCCAGGCTTGAATATAGCGTATATTCATTAGCATCCATGTCCAAATATGTTCTGATTTACACTGGAATTTTTTTTCCTGTGACCTGTATGTATGCTTATGAATTTATAAACTTACATGTTAAACATCTTTGGCTCTGTGTGTGCCTAGTTGCACACTCTGAACTGTGAAGTAAGTTTAAAGATGATGCCCAGTGTTGAGTTATCTTTCCAATCAGAAATTAAGGGGTAAAAGGAAACAATAACTATTATAGTGACTGCTTGGCCTCTCATATTATTTGTGAGGTAGGAAGGAACCAAAGTGAGAAAAAAGGAAAAATGAAGATGTAGATTATACAGGCCTGGTCTGGAATCTTGGAATAGTTGCCTACAGAAGATGTCATCTACTTCACTTTCTAGCAAGTTTAAATTTTAAAAATCTATTGGTTGAGCAGTCCAGTTAAGTGTTAGGTGTAAGAGCTTTCTTTAAATGGGAAACATGCATCCAAACATTAACATCTTTAAATTTGGTCATATATGGATTAGAGTACCTGAACTTTTGGAGGGATCAGGTAGGAAGAGATAAATGTTTTAATTTTGGTTACAGAGGTATAATTTACCAAATTGCCATAGATCATAGGAAACTTAGGAGAGAGAACAATTTCTTATGTCTGGAAAACAAAGATCAAGCACCAGTAACACTTTATATAAAAAATTATCATCATTCTTATCAATTCATTTAGTTCCGTGTTATTAAAAATGAAACTAAACCATCTTCTTAACACTATATACTAGAATATTGGGGACCACTTTGTGTGGTATTGGAAACTGTAGCCCTGCACGGGCAGGCCTTGAGGGAGGCCCATAAGTTTGGACCCAACTCGGGGAATGCAGATGGCAGGCATGACCCGATACTAACATTGAGAGTTCCCATGGGAAATCAGGCCTAAAGAATGCATTGTACTCTTTGAAGCTTGCTTTGCTATGTATAACCCTGGTGATATAAACCAGCTGTTTAAATTCAAAGCATAAGGGAGTAAACTCCTAATCTCATGAACCAAGCCTTAACGACCCTCTGGGGTCAGCATATCTAACAGACCTGAGTCAGATCTGTTTCAATTGTTATCTATTGATAATATCTGTGTTCTGTAACTATGGCCTTTAGACTTTGAGTGATGAGCTTTTCATGCATACTGTATACCCCTGTGCATACCAATCCCAATAAAAGCAGTTTCAGTGAAGGGCTTGGGGCATTCTCCACTAGAGTAAATCACCACCCCCTTTCCCACTGGAACAACAGATTGTGTCCTGGATGACTCATTCTCATCCAGGGCAGCCAGGAGAGATCTGGGGGACAGGGCATCCCACAATAGAATAAACTCAAAATGGATTAAAGACCTAAATGTAAGACCTGAAACCATAAAACTCCAAAAGAAATCATAGGCAGTAAAGTCCTTGATATTGCTCTTAGTAATATATATATTTTTTGGATATAGCTCCTTGGGCAAGGGAAATGAAAGAACAAACAAATGGGACTATATCTCAAACTAAAAAGTTTCTGCACAGCAAAGGAAAGCACCAACAAAACTAAAAGACAGCCTACCAATTGGGAGAAGATATTTTCCAATGATGCATCTGATAAGGGATTAACATCCAAAATTTATAAAGAACTCATACAATTTAACACCAGAAAAGCCCAAGCAATCCAGTTAAAAAACTGGCAGTGTTTCTGAATAGACCTTTCTTCAAAGAGGACATACAGGTAGCCAATAGACACATGAAAATGTGCTCAATGTCAGTAATTATACGAGAAATGCAAATTAAAACCACAATGAGATGCTACCTCACACCTGTCAGAATGGTTATCAATAAAGCATCAAAGAAGAGTTGGCAAGGATGTAGATTGAGAAAAGGGAACAACCCTTGTGCACTACAAGGGATTGCAAATTGGTGCAGCCACTGTGGAAAACAGTATGGAGCTTCTTCAAACTAAAAATGGAACTGCCTTATGACCTACAATTTCACTTTTTACTATTTAACCAAAGAAATCCAAAACACTAATTCAAAAAGATATATGCACTCATATGTTCATTGCAGTGTTATTTGTAACTGTCAAGATGTGAAAGCAACCCAAGTGCCCATCAATAGACAAGTAGATAAAAAAGCTGTGGTACATACACACAATGTAATGTTATTTGGCCATAAAAAAGAATGAAATCTTACCTTTTCACAACAGCATGGATGGGCCTACAGGGTATTATGTATGCTAAGTGAAATAAGCCAGTCAGAGAAAGACATATCATATGATTTCACTTATAATGTGGAATCTAAAGAGTAATACAGACAAGCAGAAACAGACTCATGGATACAGGGAAGAGACTGATGGTTGGCAGAAGGGAGGATGAGGGTGAAAAAGGTTAAGGTATTAAGAAGTACAAATTGGCAGTTACTAAATAGGGGGATATAAAGTACAGCATGGGGAATATAGCCAGTAATATTGTAATAACTATATGGTGCCAGGTGTGTACTAGACTTACGAGGATCACTTAAATTACATAAATGTCTAACCATTAGGCTATATACCTGAAACTAGTATAAAATAATGTTGAATGTAAACTGTATTTGACAAAAAATCTCAGGGGCTATAAGCAATACAACAGTTCTATTGTTTGGACTGAAGAAAAATCTTGTTACAACTAGGAATTTAAACTGAGATATTTAAAAAATTAGAGCACTAAGTTGCTTATCTTCAAATCTACATATTAATTTCTGGATTTGTGTATGACTAAACTGTGAACTATTAGAATCAATTCAAAATAAAGTCATGTCTATTTACTAAATTGAGTTAAAACTAAAAAACAGAACAAAACAAAAAAAAAAAACCAACCCACTATGTATGCCAGCTCAGGACATGTTGTTAACTAGTCCATATAGAATAAATTTTAAACTTAGATACAACACTTAGGAGAAATATTTTTTAAAAACTCAATGCACTAAGTATCTTACCTATACATTTAGAACAAAAATACACAAGCTGTTAATCCAAATGATATGGGAAGAAGGAAGGCAGTAGCAGCAAATAAAATCAAAACAGAGGGTCAGCAAAGAAAAAGCCTTGTTCTGTTAAAAAAATAAACTTCCGATAAGACATAAAAAAGAAAGCACAACAACTCTCAAATTTTCAAATTAAAAATACATAAGTCTTAGAAAAGTGCAGCCTACAAAAATCAAAGAAATTTTTAAAAACTGGAAAAACTAAAATATTCATGCAAAAATCTCCCTAGCTCAGTACAAGAAAGAAAACCATAGGGCAATACCCTTTGTGCTCAGAAGTGTAAAATTTCTAAGTATGAACAAACAAAAATCATCTGTATATTTAAAAATGAATGCATCTCAAACAGGTTTACCTAAGTAATACAATGATTTAGTAATAAAAACCTGTTACTGCAATTTATCACATGAACTGATGTGATGCATTTAGCTTTAACTTCCATTCATTCATGGTAAAAAAACATTAAAACCTTAAAAGCATCCCCAGTGAAGTCTGAGACATCATAAAAACGCCTCCTTTCCCTACCTGTCTCAACATTATGTAGCCATTGCAATAAACCAATGTAAGCCGTGTACACATATACACATAAAGACTTCTCATGACTATTAACTCTTCACCATAGCAACCTTTGAAAAAATTACACTAGATTTTTAAAATACAGCCCCAAATTGCATTAAATATAGTTCTTAAAGTGTTTTTAAACGTTAAGTCTCAAGCAAAGATGCATTCATCAAGTTATTCTCCACACTTTGGAGAATATTGTGAGGAACAAATGTGAATTGTGTACATTTTTTTTTGGAATGAACCCAAAATAGTTTTTATCCTCTTTGAAGAGGAAGAGGTGAAACCTTCACTTTGTTATGCTTGCTCAGGTGCTACTTTGATGATTGTCCAAATGCTGTCATGTTTTGCATTTCTTCTTTTTTTTTTTTTCGTAATGTGACTTTCTGTGCAATACCACCTTTATTTGAAATGGCGGTTTCAATATTACATATCTGAGCCCTTCGAAGATTGGAAAACGAAGAAAACGGTGCATCCAAAGAACGAGTCCCTCTTCCTATTCCACCAACCAACAGTTCACTATCAATTCATCTCTTCCCGTGGCAAAAAATCAAATATATTTAATGTACAAACTGCATGTTAAAACTTTTGAGTTATTATCTCATAAAGAACTTTTTTCTGTTTAAAAGTGGGCTGGGTAACTTTGATAGTAATGCATTATAATTCTCATTAAGAGTAATGGGGAAAACAATTCTTTTTTTAACCTAACAGGTTTTCACAACCTTTCGGCGGAAACCTTAAAAACAAACTAGGGCAAGGTTAATAAAGTTTAGAGAAGGGGTAAAGGTAGGTCGCCAAACTGCAGAGCTTCCCCTACAGCGGGATCGCAGTCCTGGGACAACCAACCAATCACAACTAGCAAGAGCCCTGTCAACCAATCACAACTAGCAAGAGCCCTGCCAACCTGCCAACCAATCACAACTAGCAGGAGCCCAGGCAGCTTGCGGGAACCAGTCCCAAGCGGCACAACCCTGAGCGTTCCGCCTGCGCAGCAAGGGGCAGTGACTGAGGTTCTGGACTCTAGACGACGCGCCGCCCGACCGGTAAGAGCCGCCCTAAGTGAGCAGGTTCGAAGGCTACGACCGGAGCTGCTGCTTTGCCTCCCACCGCCACAGGCCGCTTGACCCACCGACATGGTTGAAGCAGATCGTCCAGGAAAGCTCTTCATTGGCGGCCTCAGCCCCGAAATTGACGAGAAAACCCTCGAGGCCGAGTTCGGCAAGTATGGCCGCATCATCGAGGTGCTGCTGATGAAAGATCGAGAAACCAGCAAGTCCAGAGGCTTCGCGTTCGTCACCTTCGAAAGCCCTGCCGACGCCAAGGCTGCCGTCAGAGATATGAATGGCAAATCCCTGGATGGTAAGGCCATCAAAGTGGCCCAGGCCACGAAGCCGGCGTTTGAAAGCGGCCGGCGGGGCCCGCTGCCGCCCTCCCGCAGCCGCGGTCGCCCGAGGGGCCTGGGCGGGGCCCGCGGCGGCGGTGGTGTCGGCCCGCGGCGGTCTCCCTCCCGGGGTGGGTCCGCCGACGATGGCGGTTATGCGGGCGATTTCGACCTGCGGTCGTCCAGGGCCCCGATGCCTATGAAGCGCGGGCCGCCGCCTCGTAGGGCCGGCCCCTCGCCCAAAAGGGCCGCGCCGTCGGGCCCAACCCGCAGTAGCAGCGGCGGTGGAATGCGCGGGCGGGCCCCGGCTGCGCGTGGGCGAGAAGGCTATGCTGGCCCACCTCGCCGGGAGCCGCTGCCCCCGCGCCGGGACCCCTACTCGGGCCCCTGGGAGGAGGGCTACTCGCCCAGGGACAGCTACTCGAGCCGTGACTACCCGAGCGCCCGCGACTCCCGGGATTTCGCTCCCTCGCCCCGAGAGTACACCTATCGCGATTACGGCCACTCCAGTGCCCGGGACGACTTCCCGTCGAGAGGCTACGGCGACCGAGACGGCTACGGGGGTCGCGGCCGTGATTACGCAGATCATGGGAGTGGAGGCTCCTACCGTGATCCCTTCGAGAGCTACGGGGACCCGCGCAGCAGCAACCCCGCGCGGGGCCCCCCGCCATCTTACGGCAGCAGAGGCAGATACGACGAGTACCGCGGCTGCTCCCCCGACGCCTACGGCGGCCGCGACAGTTACGGTGGCGGCAGGAGCGACCGCTACTCGAGGGGCCGCGACCGGGTCGACAGAGCCGATCGTGGGCTGCCCCCGTCCCTGGAAAGGGGCTGCCCTCCGCCGCGCGATTCTTACAGCCGGTCGGGCCGCCGGGCTCCCAGAGGTGGAGGCCGCCTAGGAAGCCGCTCGGAGAGAGGGGGAGGCCGGAGCAGATACTAAGTTCAACTAGACTTGGGACCAAAATTCGTCTTCGAGAAGATCCTGTTCTACGGTAACTACCCAAGGACTAGTACACGGAAGAGTTGTTTTCACCTTTTGAGACTTTCCTGTTACTTCCTCTCCCATAACTTTTATGCTTTTGAGAGGAAAAAGTTAAAGTTCGTTTAATTTCGTTTTGGAATTGTTAACATTTCTTTCAACAAGTATTTAAAAGCATGACTTGAATCTGCGTACTGGTCTTATATTTCCAAGTACAAATTCTGCTAAAGTCTTCCTCCCTTCTCAATTTTTCCTGGTAAATGAGGCAAACAGTTTTAAGATCGTTTACAAATACCTGCCCTCCTAAATGGTAAAGTTGACCATTCTGTCCAAATCAATTAGATTTTTGGGGGGCGGAGGGGGAATGGGAGGAATTGGTGTATGCTACTCTTAAGATTTCAAGGGGGTCTTTGAAACTGAATCTCAGTGTTGCCTGTATTAACAAATGACCAGCAACAACAAAACACACTTAAATCAGAGACTTACGTAAAGAAAGTTATATTCATAAATCAAAAGCAAATGGATAATGCTGGCCATATTTTGCCTTTTTTGCCTTTTCTTTGGGCATCTGCAGAATTTTTTGTCCCCTTGTTCCCCAAAATACCATTCGTGTGTAAGGCAGCAAGGATGGAACACTAAAGAAAAGATTTGGCCAATCAACCACAAAGCTGCAAAACTAAGACCAGACAACATCAGTTAATAGTATTTATTTTCACCACCACCAAATTATTAAGAAACAGGTAGAAAATATACCGGTGGTGGATTTGGGGACCTTAATGACTTCCATTACCAACTCCAAAGCTACCTGCCCTTGGCTCTAGAGCTAGCTGTTAGCTTCTGTGGAAAAACCTGGGCTTATTCCCCTGAGGGTGGAGGAATTAAATGTGAGCAGCATCAGAAGCTCAGAGAATCCTTGAGAGAGCTTGGCAATTCAACATCTGAGGATCTCAACTTGGTGTGAGATATGGGTGGTCTTGTCCAGAAAGACAAGGGGATGGGTTGAGTGTTCCGTATCTAAGGTGGGCAGAGAACTTGAGCAGACAAAGATCCGAGAGGCTTCCTCCGTGGTGACTCAGGAGGGATTAACAGTCTCCTTTTTTTACCTCAAGCTCAGGTCAAGAAACACCTTTTCCCCTCAATACCTGTGGAATTCCCCCGTTTATCTAAGAGAAGGTAATTATACATTCAAGGGACTCTAGCAACCAGAGAAAGAAGGATTAGGTTAAAATACTGGGATCCATGTTCAGCATAGTAACTACTGGAGGAAACAGACCAATGCCTGAACAACAAAAAAGAGATCTGAATGTAACACACTGACATACACAACTCTAAGGACATTTTTTTACAAAATAATAAAGTAGGTGAATTACAGGAAAGGCTGTGTTAGTGGCCCAGAAGACCACATGTGAGAACTAAAAAATAATCCTGGAATTAATCTAGCAAAAATGGGTAAGACCTTTATGGAGTAAATTATTAATCTTTATTAAAGGACATAACAGAAGAATAAAAGGAGAGTCAATACATGAAATGGTTGGGAAAACTATCGTAACTATTTTCAACCTCACCAAATTAATTTGGAAAATCAACACAACTTCGAGGGAAATTACAACATGATTTTTTTTTCACACAGCTCCCCTCCCCTCTTTCCTAATAACACCATTTATTTGTGTTGATCAGCGATGGAATACTAAATAAAAGATTTGGCCAACAAACCACAAACAAAAAAAATCAATAGCTTCATTTCACTATCAACAAATTATTAAGAAACAGGTAAATAAAAAAGACTAATGGGAAATTTAGCTAATCCTAAAACTTTTATGGTGAAATAAAGAGCAAGAAGAGCCAAAGCAATTCTGAAAAATTAGGATTACTCATTCTTCTAAAAAAAATGCTTAGAAATCAATTTAAGAAAAAACAAAATAATTTTGGCAATGCCTAGTAATGGAGCATGCATACCCTTTGCCTTCTTACAAAGTTCTAGCAATTTAAGCTTTAAGCTATGTGTTCTCAACAAGACTAGTAGACCAAAATAGCCTAGAACCAGGCCCACTTGGATATGAAAATATGATACATGGCAGAGAGAGCTTTAAAAGGCATTGGTGAAAGGATGGATCTTTTTAATGCCTATCAGTTTGCAAAAAGATAAAATGAGGTTTCCTAACTTAACAGCATACACAGTAATCTAGATGGTTTGAATATGTAAATGCGAAGAGGAAAATTTTTAACTACTTATAAGAAAATTAAGAAGAAATGTATCACACTGGGGTAGAGAATTCCTAATTAAGACATAAAAAGCACAAAACTAGAAGAAAAACGTTGCTAAAATCTTCCACATCATTATTAAGATTTTTATGATAAAAGAAACTGCTGAAAAATATAAAACCATAGATTGGAAGAATTTATTTGCATTGAAATAACTTCCAAAAGAATGGTTAGAAATCAATTTAAGAAAAAACAGCAAGAAAAAATAATTGTGCCAATGCCTAGTAATGTTGGAGGGTGCATACCCAGTGATCCAGAAATTTCACTTCAAGGAGAGGACCTAGAGAAATTTTCACATGTACACAAGGAGGTATACACAAG
This sequence comes from Micronycteris hirsuta, assembly GCA_004026765.1. Classification (NCBI taxonomy): domain Eukaryota; kingdom Metazoa; phylum Chordata; class Mammalia; order Chiroptera; family Phyllostomidae; genus Micronycteris; species Micronycteris hirsuta. The sequence goes on from PVJI01003393.1 coordinate 73,693, forward strand.
ATTTGGCCTTATAGCTGTCGTTGGAGTGTTTAAGAAGCAGAAATGGCCTACCTGAAGAGGATTCAACTGGTAATGGAATTCCATGTAGAAGCTAATCTGAACCAACCAGAGCCACGGGTATCGACATAGGTAAATATCAAAATACTTGGAGGTAAAAGGCAAATTGCGTAAGTATAGGTATAATTAATAAAAGTACAGAAGTATGAATTAATGCACAAAAAGTCAGGATATTTGGTGTTAGGAGGAAAGGAAGATGGGATGAGTGGTAGATTTTAGCTGGATCTGTAATGTTCTGTTTTAAAAAGATTTAAAGCAAAAATGGCAATGTTAACACCTTAAATTTCTGTGGTTTACACATTGGCATCTCATTGTTATAATTTTAAAATACTTCATAAATTTTAATATGAAAAATAGAGCTTAGCACAGCATCAGCATGTAATGGCTACTCAAACAAAATATTATTTATCCAGAAAGTATCTCAGTTGCAATACTCCAATCTTGACAGTAATTCTCCAACTTTATTCTCATCAATGTGGGTGATTTCTTACTGTTTGATTCAGTTTATAGAACCTTCCTATCCTAGAATGTTCTCATAGCTAGCACACCATAACCTCAAGGGTAGAAATTGCAAATATGAGAAACAAATATTAGTGTACTTTTTAACATTCCTTTTTGAAACAGAATAGCTGTTTCTGGGGAGTAATCTCTTGAATATTGAAACTTAATTTTTTTAAAAAAACAGGTGTGAACATTTGGAAATAAAGACTTACCCAGAGGTTAGATGAGTTCAAAAGATAACATACAAAGGCTGTGAATTTCTCATGTACATAAATAACATCCCTGATAATTCTTTATTGAATATTACTGTATTGAAGCTATTTTTGTAGGAAAATATGAAAGTGATCTAGTCAATTAGGAACTCTTGTTTATAATTGCTTTCATAATGATGAGCAAGAGGGACAGGGAGCAAATTAGGTGTTTTGCAGGACTTATTCCTTGGGTATAATTTTAGAAATGTACATCTCATAACCAAAACCTTTATGTTCTCTACCTCGAGCTTGCCTACTCTGCTTGTGCCTGAGACCCCATCTTCACATTCCTTCTGTCCAAAACAAGGTTCCAGGAGCATCCAAACTGTCCATGGGGCAACTGACAGCATTACTGAGTTTTCCCCACCAGGTGAGGGCTGGGCATTTTCTGTCTCTGACTGAAACCTGAATTCTGTGGGTCCAGGGGCTCTCTTTGGATGCTGGAGGTAGACTTCCTCCCCCTTTTTTCCTTAGTTCCCCCTTTTTCCCTTGCCTCAGGTCAGGTGATAAGGGAAGACTTTTCTGCCTGCGTTCCTCCTACCTGGAGCCTCTAATTTCTCAGCCTTTAGATGATGTTAGGTCCATATGCCTTCGTTTTAGCCTTGATCTTAAAGGTAATATGATTTTCTTCCTCCACAAAAAAAATGTCCTTTTGGGGGACAGTTACTGTGTCTTCCTCTTTTGGGCCTTTTTAAGAACTCACCAAGCAGAATCAGACTATGTTGCTTTACTGTGCTCACATGGAATCCAGTGGTAGTGGGAATTCCTTTCAGAATCTACATTGTTTGTGGTGACATTTCTTCTGAAGCTAATTGCTCTTGCAATGCAGTACATTGAAGAACTCTGTAAAAATGAATCTGAGTCTTACTGTTTTGTGAGTGACATTGGATATGAGTATCAAGCGCAAAAAATTAACTCTGGAGGAAGTACAGAACAACGGTGACCCCTTTGTATGTATTCCACTATCATTTATTAAAATACCCCAGGGGAATAAAAAAATGTATCTATTATGAAGTTCTTAGGAAAAATACTGATGAAAAAGTATTGAGGCTTCCCCATAATGTTTGGAGACTGCTTATTAAGTAGAAAGGCAATCTTTCAGTCATGTGTTTCAGTCCTCATTCTGTTACTTACGTGACTTGGGCAATTTTCTTAAAAATTTTGACTTTCAGTTTTTTTCATGTGTAATAGTGATGATGGTCATCCTTAAAAAATTTTGAAAGTTAAAAATAAGATAATGCATATCAAACATGCAGCATAGTACCTGAAATGCAGTGGGATTTATTAAATGGTAGTACCACAGCATTCTACACACAGCATTTACCACAGACTTTCCTTTGGAATTTACCTTTTCCGTTTACCAGTAAAATTGATTATATACTAAGTCTTCAGAAAAGTTCAAATTGAGAGTTTTACTGCACTTAATTTATATTCACCCAGCTTGAAATCTTGGATACATATTTGACTCTTTACAGCCCTCGTTTATATTCTGCTATTGCTGCTGCTGCCTTCTCTACTTCTTGACAGCTAGGGTGACCCAGAATTGCCACCAGCAGACTTGGTGCCCCATTCCAACCAGTCTGAGGTGAGGTGGGTAGATGTTATTATCAAGACCTTGAGTCCTTCAAATCTTGTAGAGTTTAGAATTATTACTCTGGCATAGTTGGCTTAGAGGGAATTCACTTTACCCCATAAATAGAGTACCTATTACAGGGCCTGGATTTTTAAAAGGGAGGCAATTACTTTTACTGTTCTTTACCATGGAACGAGGGCCTAGTGCACCTAGGGAAGTCCCCAAGTTACACTAGAGTGTAGTGACCTGGAATAAGTAGTGTGGGATTTAGTAAACCTGAATTCAAATCCTACATGTGCCAAATTCACTGTGTGATCTTAGTCAGGTTAATCAGTCACTCTGCTTTGTTTCTCTTATAAAATGAGACAGGGATGCTCACCTCATGTGGTTGTCCATCTATCTATTTATTAATTAGATCCAGTGTTGAGCAGGTACACATGTAGTGCCCCTTATATGTCAGGCACTGTGCTAATGCCAGGCCAAGAAGGCAGACAGCAAAGCAGCACACATACTTGGCTGCTGTATTCATGTTCATTAAGACAGATTCACAGAGACAGCGCACTAGCAGTTGGTGGAGGCCCAGATGCATGTCGGGAATGTACAGAGACGCAGCATCATACATCAGCTTTTGGAGAGAAATCCTACATTTGTGGTCTGGAGCGTTAGAGTTGCGTAATATAGGAAGTGCCAGCCCCACCCCAGAATAATTAGGGGTTAAGATATAACAGTACTACATAAGACAGCCTTAGCTCTAACCCTCTTGTGACTGATGGTTAGGATTTGAAGGAATTAGGTGTTGATAATGAAATCTGTGTTACTTCAGACTTGTCAAAAATGGGACACTGAGACTTCTGGTGGACGTTTTTGGCCAGCCCAGCTGTTACTTTATGGTGTAAAGTAACGGAGAAGGCAGACACAGTGAAATTAGAATATAAATGGGGGTGGCAAAGATGTTACCCTGAATAACACATCTTTTAAGGTGGTGTCGGGGCTGGGGTCAAAGTCTTGCAGTTGAAGCCTTGTTCCATAGCAAACTAGTGGCAGGGTTTACCACATCAGCACTCATGACTGGGGAAGCACCAGCCCTGTTCTACTGTCATAGCTGTAGGGGCAACTGCCGTCCAGGCTGTGCGGCGAACCACAACTGATGGCCTTAAAAACAGCCTTAACCAGTTTCCACTGAATTTCCTGTGAGGCCAATCTTTTTCTGAGAGGTCACTCTGCTGGGGATTAGTTTTAGGCAAGTTAATTCTTCTCTTCTAGGTAGGCAATGGAGATACTGTGATACACAAAAGCAGACATTATTGCCCTTCAAGGGGATTAATTTTCAAAAGGGAAGCTAGATTTTGGTTAAAAAGTGTGAGATTTTTAACTATTAGAAGCATGAAAGTTGCATAGTGCTATGAGATACTGTAAAAAGTTTGGTATAGTTTAGGATGTCAGACTGCATCTTTAAGGAAGTAATGACTGAATTAAGATGTGAAAATAAGTAAGAACTAGATTGCTGTAAAAATTAAACAATATGTTAAAGCAAGTTGCACATAGCTCAGGAAATAGAGGCTGTGGTTTTTTATTGCTATTCTTTGACATCAAGATAGTTTTTTGCTGGAAGTTTAAGCTATATAAGTAAGGGTGAAGGAACACAGGTGAATCACTAACATTAATTAAGAAGGCTTACCTTTTGGTTGATTACCAGGAGAGCAAAAATGAGGAACATTAAAATACGAATCAATAAATAAGAAAGGCAGAAAATATGTGATCAATTTGAGGGAAATATGAATAGGTAAAATGGAGAAACTGAGAAATGGCCATAGATTGTCCAGATTAATGTTTTGGAATGAACTGCATATTCACTGATACTCCCTTTAAAGTCTGAGTCACTTTTATAGAGAAAGTCACTCTCCTTAAAGGTGTCAGGGCTACTTGAGATGAACCAGATGCTGTCTTTATCCTCAAGGCATTCAAAATCTAGTTTGAGTGACAGGTTCTGTGTCAAACTACCTCGAACGCCAAACAGGGAGAGATCAGTACTGTGAGATAGGCGTGGCAGTGGGCAGTGTGCTAAGGGAACAAATGAATTGCAATTAGAGAAAGGCTTTCCAGAGGATGTGAATTTCAAGGTTTTCCCTGAAACAAGGAAGCTCATCTTTATGTGTAAATGTTACCCATTTTAAGTACAGGTAGGTCCTTCTGTTTATATTTGTAGTTAACTTTAGGATTGTCTTCATCTTTGTTGATTTTATTTCCCTCTTTGTTAATTTGCATGTACTTTATTCCGTTGCCAGTTGGAAGCCATTGAAACTTCTGAAGATTGGAGTGGTGATCTGAGCTGCACTTGACGATTATATTTCTGGCATCTGAAATGTAGACCACAGAGAAAAAGGTTGGAGCTCTGTAGAGGGCCATCCTATGCATGATAAGCCCTCCATTTTTTATATTCAAAATTGCCTTGGCGAGTTAAGAAGCTGGGTGGAGGAAAGTACAGTGGAACCTTGGTTCTTGTATTTAGTTCATTCCAGAAGTCTGAAGAAGTGATTTGTTTGAAACCGAGTCATATTCATACTCATGCATTCTCTCCCTTGTCGCCTGAGAGATGTGAGACTTGATTATACAGGTATCAACATAAAAGGGTTGTCGGGTCGAGAACCAAAGTTTTGTTCAACAACTCTAAGACATTTTTTTCCCCTGAACAACTTGGTGGAGAATTGAATCATTCAAGTTGGGAGGCATTGAAGAACTTAGGTTTGAGTCTGTTTCCTGACTCTGAGCAGAGGTTAACTCATGAAAATGTCCAGTAGATGGCACCAAAAGCTTAAGGATTGTGGCTTTGTGTTTCCTTTGTTTATCTGCCACCTAGAACATGAGCTCCAGGGTCCGGGTTTTATGGCTGGGTGGTGTTTGTGCCATTCCTTCAGTGTATGATGAAAATGAAGTAGAGGCAACTGGAAATATTCATATAATGAGACACCGAGGAGTGTGTATAGTTGGAAAGACTAGAAGTGTATCCAAGTGTGTACAAGTACTCAGATTGATAAAAATAATTCAGTAAGTAATGCTGATTCACTGGCTAAGTACTTAGAGGAAAAGAAAATATATGTAACATATATTCTTATCATTACACTTCAAAGTAAATTCCACACAGATTAAGTTTTGGGGGTAAGGTTTGTAAAAACTTAAAAATTGTGATAAAATACAATTTTAAAATACATTTTTAAGAGTACAGTTAGCTTAGTGGCATTAAGTACATTCACACTGTCGTCCTACAGTCATCGCCATCTATCCACAGAACTCTCTTCATCTTGTTAAATCGTGGATTAATTTTTTAAATGTAAAAAGAACTGCAAAAAGCTTAGAAAAAGATACAGATGTGCCTATGTATATATAAAATCTTGAATTTGGGAAGATTTTTCTAGGCCTAGCAGCAGAGGTATCAAAGTTATTTGATTGCCTAAAGACTGAAACTTTGTTTATAAATAGCTAAATGAATTTACTGATTTATCAGATATATTTATACACACATTTATTCTCGTGGCAGAATTCATCTATAACACTCAGGTCCCTGTTTCCTTGCTGGCCGTCAGCCAGGGACTGCTATGGCCATCCCTCAATTCTGTGCCATGTGACCCCATCACGGGCCCTTTTATAACATGGCAGATTGTTTTTTGAAAGCCTGCAAGAAGGAGACTCTCCAGCCTGCTAATGAAGACTCTTATAACAACTAAACAGAACATTAGTCTTCTATAACATCTGTATAGCTTCCCCATAATCATGGAGGTGACATCCCCTTTACCACATAATGAAACCAAGCAAGGGAATATTCCCTATATATATTTATTACACAGAGGAAGCATGAGATATGAGTATATTTTATGGTTAATTGATTTTTTAATTTTTAAAAATATATTTTATTGAGTATGCTATTACAATTGTCCCATTCCTCCCCTTTACTCCCCTCCGTCCTGTACCCCTCTCCCGCCCACATCTCCCCCTTAGTTCATGTCCATAGGTCCTACATATAAGTTCTTTGACTTCTCCATTTCCAATACCATTCTTAACCTCCCCCGTCTATTTTCTACCTACCATTTATGCTTCTTTTTTTAGTATACGTATGCTACTACAGTTGTCCCATTTCCCCCCCTTTATTCCCCTCCACCCTGCACACCTCCTCCCACCCACATTCCCCCACTTTAGTTCATGTCCATGGGTCATACACATAAGTTCTTTGGCTTCTACATTTCCTATACTATTCTTAACATCCCCCTGTCTGTTTTCTACCTACCATTTATGCTACTTATTCTCTGTACCTTTTCCCTCTCTCTTCCCCTCCCACTGCCCTGTTGATAATCCTCCATGTGATATCCATTTCTGTGGTTCTGTTCCTGTTCTAGTTCTTTGCTTTTGTTTTTGTTTTAGGTGTGGATCTTAATAACTGTGAGCTCGCTATCATTTTACTGTTCATATTTTTTATCTTCTTTTTTTTAGATAAATCCCTTTAACATTTCGTATAATAAGGGCTTGGTGGTGATGACTCCTTTAACTTGATCTCATCTGGGAAGCACTTTATCTGTCCTTCCATTCTAAATGAAAGCTTTGCTGGATCGAATAATCTTGGATGTAGGTCCTTGCCTTTCATGACTTGGAATACTTCTTCCCAGCCCCTTCTTGCCTGTAAGTTCTCTTTTGAGAAATCAGCTGATAGCCATGTGGGAACTCCTTTGTAAGTAATTGTCTCCATTTCTCTTGCTGCTTCTAAGATTCTTTCCTTATTTTTAATCTTGGGTAATGTAATTATGATGTGCCTTGGTGTGTTCCTCCTTGGGTCCAGCTTGTTTGGGACTCTGAGCTTCCTAGACTTCCTGGAAGTCTATTTCCTTTACCAGTTTGGGGAAGTTCTCCTTCATTATTTGTTCAAATAAGTTTTCAGTTGGTTGCTCGTCCTCTTCTCCTCCTGGCACTCCTATAATTTGGATGTTGGAACGTTTAAAGATGTCCTGGAAGTTCCGAAGACTCTCCTCATTTTTTTAAATTCTTGTTTCTTCATTCTTTTCTGGTTGAATGTTTCTTTCTTCCTTCTGGTCCACACTGTTGATTTGAGTCCCAGTTTCCTTCCCATCACTACTGGTTCCCTGTACATTTTCCTTTATTTCGCTTAGTGTAGCCTTCATTTCTTCATCTAATTTGTGAACGAATTCAATCAATTCTGTGAGCATCCTGATAACCAGTGTTTTGAACTGTGCATCTGATAGGTTGACTATCTCTTCATTGCTTAGTTGTATTTTTCTGGAGCTTTGATCTCTTCTTTCATTTGGGCCATTTTTTTGGTCTTGGCTTGCCTGCTATGTAGTAAGGGTCAGAGCTTTAGGTATTTGCCACTGTGGGTCAACCCAGGTTGCTGTGTTGTGGCACCATATGTGGCGGAGGGCTCCAAGAGGGAACAGTGCTTTTTGCTCTGCTCACGGCTGGCTTTCAGTCACTTCCCCTGCTACCCACAAGCAAATTGGATCCTTCTGGTGCTGATTCCTGGGTATACTTTATAGGACCCTGTGAGTCTCTCCAAGGAATTCTCCTGTGAGGCTAGGAGTTTCTCCCGCTGCTACAATCCCCACAGGTTTTTCCAGTTAGAGGTTTGAGGCTTTATTTCCACGTCACTGGAACCCTGGGTTGTGTGGTCCGTCTCACTTCCCAGCTGTTCCTCCCAGTTTATCTACACATAAATTTGGGATCACCCAGTCCACAAGCTGCTGCCTCACCCCATCCATCAGCCACCCCAGCTGCCCATCTCTGCCCCTCCTACCTGTCTGGATGAATGTTTCTTCTTTTAACTCCTTGTTTGTCGGACTTCCATACAGTTTGATTTTCCAGCAGTTCTGTTTGTTTCTTGTTTTTAAATTTGTTGTCCTACTTTTGGTTGTGCAAGGAGGCACAGTGTGTCTACCTACACCTCCATCTTGGCCGAAAGTCTCGAGATAGGAGTTTTAAGAAGATACTAACAATTGGATGAGAATAGGGGTTTGTGGGGCTTTGTTAAGTAGTGTTAGACTATAATTGTATTTAAAAATAAATATAAAGTCTAATTTCATATTGGAACTTACAGCTAAAAATTATACAGTTAAAAAAGAGGTTTCATATACTTATTAAAATATGATATTAGTAGAAATTATGTAAACATTTAGTTTGTTTAGGCTAATAGTCTTCAAATTCAAAAATAACGCTTGAGAGAGGTTATGATAATTTTGACCTATATGATTTTTAAGTTACAATTTTCTTCTTAGCTTTAATGAGAGTAGCAGAAATAACTAATATTTTTGAGTGATTTCTCTGAGCAGGCATGGAGTTAATTTATCTCATTTAGTCTTCACAACCACCCTGTGAAGTAGATGCCTTTTTATATTCATATTACAAATGAAGAAACTGAGGCCTATGGTAGGGGTAAATCATTTGATAATATTTTTTATCCAGTTAAGTTGCCTCTAGAGCACAAGGTTTTACTTACTAGGTTATACTGCCTAGAAAAGTCACTGTGCCAGGCAGGCCATGGCATGAGCCCGAATCTCTGTGCTCTCAGTCCAAGTGGCTCAGGTCTCACTTTGAAGTTCTAGGAAAAAATCAATAATTGAGGAATGGTCTATCAACTATTTAATAAGCATTCATATTTCAGAATTATAGAAAAAATGGTAGGAAATATATTAAAAATTAGGATGTAGATTACTTAACAAAGATAAGTCCCCACTTAATCCTTAGTTTAACTCAGTGTGTTAATATCATTTTATAACTCACACATATCTCTTCCTTCATGGAAAACAACATTGGGATAGAGCAGGAAAAAGGGTTGGCTCCTATGACCTCCTGCTGGCTACTACCTATTCTTAATTACTTTCAATCATTAACATTTTATAATCAGTACCATATCTTTTAATTACAACAGCTGTTTTGAACTAAGAAATCTTACAATGAGTATTCAATTGGGATTGATAATGGTTTTTTTTTTTAAGATTTTATTTATTTATTTTCAGAGAGAGAGGAGAAGGGAAGGAGAAAGAGCAATGTATGGTTGCCTCTCACATGGTCCTCACTGGGGACCTGGCCCACAACCCAGGCATGTGCCCCAACTGGGAATCGAACCGGGACCCTCTGGTTCCCACCCCACGCTCAATCCACTGAGCTACACTAGCTGGGCAATAATGTATGTTTTTTAAAAGCCCTATAATTATTTTTGGTATCAAATCCAGTCAAGCGTAGCTTTGTTAGAATCTTGGGGCGCACACTGCTTTCATACTGACAGCTTTTGGTGGCAGTTGTGTGGATGTAACTTGAAATAAATCCTTCTCAGTATTCAATTCCTTAGCTCAATCATACCCTCACCCAAATCCTCCAACTACCTCAGAGGCAGCAACTCATTGACTCTTGTTTGGTTTGAGATCGTAAACACTTAGATGGTTTAATTTCCCCCATAACATTATGTAACTGTCGGCCTCTATTTTTCCAATAACATCAAGATACATAATAGAATTCTGTCTTCAGTCTCGAATTTGTGCCATTACAACGTTCTTGCTTTCACTTTTGTTTTGTTGAGGCCACATGTGGTAGCGGATAGTTCTAGCCTTCCTTTTAGTCTGGAAATTTGTTATAACCCTTTTTCTCCAGACCTCATTCTGTGTTTGGGTGAGCCTCTGTATCTTCTATAGTTGATATTATGCTGGGTGTTTCCACTGAAATTAGAGACTTGGGAAAAAGAACCGTCTGTATGATCTTTAATTAGGGGGGAATGATCTTGGGGTAGTAATCACTGGGCATTTCGGCAGCCTGCAAATGCAATTCTACCTTTTTGGTGCTCAGTGGTTTCTCAGAAGATGGTCAACCCACTGGAGAAGAATGAAGGGGCACAGGGCACATGAAAGGGAGCCACTTCGTGCTGCTGCTGTGCTCTGCCTTCCTGTCACTCATTTAGTGCAGATCAGTTCAACACTTCCTCCTGGACAAGCGTGGTGCTGAAAGGTGGAATGTCGGTGTGCGACACGGATTATGGTCTCCATCTTTGATTGTTTATCTCTCAGTCCAGTGGAAAAGAAAAACACAAACCAGCAATTGTAACCTAATTCAAACGTAGAGTACAAATGAAAACACTTCAAAGTAGCAGTGGAAAACAAGCTTTTGCTTTGAAACAGAAGGAAATTTGAAGACCAGAAATGAATCTAAATAAAAGGCTGAAGGGAAGCAGGGCCTGGATAAAGCCATTATGTGTTTCCTCTTTTATGTCCAGTGAAATATTGACAGAACACCAAAAATACATCATAACAGTGAATTCAAAATTGACTTGAAGAAATACATTTCTCTGATATAAGGAAGTCATAAATATTATGAACATTTTGGTAATACTAAAAGAGCAAACTGAGAAGATTAGTTCTCACCAAATGGGTTTTATGGCCTCAGTAATAACACTTTTATTTTCATTTTTCCAGGGGAGAAAACACTCTACATGTAACTAATATATTTGGATTACGGTAACTCCTCTGCTTCATTTGTTCTGGGCAGGACTAGTAACAAAACTAGATTTACGAACTTCGGGGCAGGAATGTGCTGTTTTGAAACACTCGTCTGATTTTATACATGTTTGTAAACAACCATTTTCATAGACCCAAAATGATACCAATGGGAGATGAAATTAACCAGACCTCAGCTCCTTAGGGTGAACTGTTGGCTAACCAGAACCATAACTGTGAAACTAAGAATAGCTGTGCAGTAGCGCTCAGTCCAGGGCTAATCCACTGCTGTGGCAACAGGCACTATTCCTGGCCTGGTGTGAGGAATGGCCTGCTGCTATTCCTTGCTAATCGTTTTGGATGGTGCTTTCCCCAGTCCCGGTTTCTTTACACACATGCATTTGTGTAGTGCTTGGTGGATACTCCAGGTGGGCCCTCTGCAGATGTGCAGAGTTCTCTCTCTGTGCCACATTCTTCTTCTGCTCCTCTGCCCTGCATGTGGTAGTGGCCTTCTTTCTCTGGACTCTCGTCTCTGTTATCCTCAGTTTAGGGCTTAGTTAAGGCCAGGCTCTGCCTAGATTCCCCTCTCTGCTTTCAGTAAAATAGGTGTTTTAATAGAATAATATAAATTATAGAAACAGATTCAGAATATAGAGAATGTATAAATAGGCTAATAACCATGGAAGCAATTTAAAACCAGTGGAAGCATGAACTCTCAGAGCACTTGTTTTGCTCAGATTTTAAAGAAATGATTCCCATGCTGTATAAATCATTAAAGAATGTTTTAAAAGGTAGGCAATGTCTAAGTTCATTTTACAAGCTAGTGTAAACTTGCTACCTAAATCTGACAAACATGAAAATTACAGGCACCTTTCACCTGTAAATGTAGATAAAAATATATTCTCAGTAATGGTAAACTGAACCACACAACATTTAAAGAATAATTCACAATGAACAAAAAGGAATATAGTTTTACAAAATCTATTAATACTATCTTTTATCTACAGTAGACCAAAAGAAAAAGAGGTCCTACCCATCTCTATAGATTCCAGTGAAGCATTAATAAAAACTCAATATCCATTTTTGATACAGATACTTAGTAAACCAAAGATATAACGTGATAAAATGTATTTCAAGATATCATCTAACATTCTTAATACTAAAACTGAAGGAATCTGATGAAGCAAGGAATAAGATGGGGATGTTACTTAGCATTGTAATTATTCAATATTGGTATAGAATGTCAGCATATTTTTAAAAAAGCTAAAGGGAATTAAATAAGCAATGAAATATATGCTGATAACATGATTATTTACATGTAACTTTATAAATGAGGGAGGAGATACTTTCAATATCAAGAATGAAACGGTATTTTCTACTCCCCGTCCCCATTTTTCCAAAAGAAAATTAGAATGTTTTTTCTAATTCCTGCCTGTCACCCACTGAAGTTTGGAATGAAATCATTGGGATTTTAGATTTTTACAATTTATTGTTTTTGTACCTGCTTTGTCAAAAATAATTACTGATGATTTCATTTGATCCCCCTAGGATATTTTAAAATCACGTAGTATAAGTTTTGTTTATTTTTATTTATTTTTAATATATTTTATTGATTATGCTATTACAGTTGTCCCATTTCCCCCCTTTCTTCCCCTCCACCCCCATCCCCCCATTCCCCACCCTTTAGTTTTTGTCCATAGGTCATACACATAAGTTCTTTGTCTTCTACACTTCCTATACTATTCTTAACCTCCTCCTGTCTGTTTTCTACCTACCATTTATGCTACTTATTCTCTACACCTTTTCCCCCTCTCTCCCCCTACCACTCCCCTGCTGATATCCCTCCATGCCTTATATA